>JAQJVL010001416.1:0-70000 GCA_035578905.1 Stictocephala bisonia | reverse complement strand
TCAATGGAACATAAATAAATTAAAACAAATTAAATCAAATATCTTCAGACCAGAACCTTTTATTTAGGCCAACAGTATCAATAAGTCTCTTTAAATTCTCAATTTCAAAAAATTTACTTAAATTGAAGATTTTCCTTAAATTGACAATATTGCAAAATTGCCTCAAAATTCTTAATTTGAAAAATTGAAATTTGAAAACTGAAAATTGAAAAACTGAAATTGAAAAACTGAAAAGTTGAAATTCTGAAATTGTAATTCTTAAAGTTGAAATTTAAATTGAAATTGAATAGTTGAAATTCTTAAATTGAAATTCTTAAAGTTGAAATTGTTAAATTGAAATTGCAAAGTTGAAATTGCCTCCGGGAGATCTGAAAAAAAATAAATAACCAGCTTTTAGTGACTTGAAACATTTTCCTTTCTACAAAATTTTTAAACAGAAAACAAAGCACTCCAAGAACTGTCACTAGAAGAGTGACTACAAACAAGAACAAGTTTTAACCGCGCATGCTTGGTGGATCTTACCCTATCTACTAAAACCCTACTGAAAAACCTAACTAGAGAAAACTTGTAAAAATTACTTACGTAGCTGTCCTGGAGGTTTTAACCCACAACGTGACCACAAACAAAGCGCGACATACGCACACTCACTCACTAGCGACAAGGAAAATTGCCGATCCGGACAACAAGACTCCGAACGGTTAAAATCGCCGTGAAGAACAAACGTGGTCACTCGCCAAAAAATTACTTAAAACTGCTCGAACGCCCGCAAACCTTCCACCAACGGACTTACCCCCTCCTTACTCTCGAAGCTAAATCAACCAATAAGAACCCTCTAAACCAGGACAACCGAACAAGTAAGGCTCACCAAACATGTTGACTTCAGAAAACATGTCGCATGAAATTGACAGGAAATTAACAACGTGAATATACTGGTTATTTAGCTAATTTAAATGGGAAAAAACTACTTTTTTATTTGAAAGGGGAAGATTCTGAATTTTTCTCAAAACTTGGAGAATTTATATTGAAAACTTTTGGTAAAAGAACCAAACACCTAAATCTCTCAGTTCTTACAATATTTAACATTTTCTAGCCACAATTCTCTAAAATCATTATAATGAGACAATTAACAATTGTTACAAAACCAGCAGATCACTATATGATAGGTTGTGCTATAACGATAAAGAGTAATAATTTTTCCTGGAACATGAAACAAAATTATTCGTTTCTTGATAACTGACTTGTCAGACAAAACTTAAATAACGCTGTTTGGCCTATTAGTAATAATCAAGATCTTAATGCTTACTGTGAGAATGTTATTGACTTTTTTAAAACCATATATAGTAAAAGTATGAATGTGGTGTTTGAGAGGAAAAATGTTTCTCAACTGTCACATGAAAAACCATGGATGACTGAAACAATTTTTAATTTAGTTAAAAAACGAGACAGGCTTTTTCGTAGGTGGAAAGATACACCTACTAATAATAACTATAGACTAGAGTACATCAATTTAAGAAATAGAGTGAACAATGTAATATCTAAACGCAAGGAAACATATATTTTTAATAAATTTCAATCTGCTCAAAAAGACATGAGAAAACAATGGGATTGCATAAACTCTTTGATTGGTAATCAAAGACGTGATAACCCAGACCAGAGCATTATACGGGCTTTTGGTCACGGAGACGTGCTCGGCGGTTTAAAAAATGAGTTTGCTAACTTTTTTGAAAGTAGTGTAGAACATGTAATTCACAAATGTTCGCAAAAATTACTCAATCCAGTGCCAATACCTCACCCAGTTCTCCTCCACTCATTATATATCCCTAAAGCAAATAAAAATATAGTATTATAAGGAATTTAAATGTAAAAAATCACCTGGTGCAGATGGATTCCGAGTGACTGATATTCAGTACTGCTCGGATAGAATGAGTCAAATAATTAGTGATTTAATAAATGCCTCTATGACACAAGGCATATTTCCCGAACCGTTAAAAGTAGCTATAATTCGCCCAATACATAAATCTGGTCCGAAAAATATACTATCGAATTATCGTCCAATAGCTATCTTATCAGTAATAGAGAAGGTATTTGAAAAATACATTTCCTTTTATTTAAACAAATATCTTAGTGAAAATAATATAATTTGCTCAAACCAGCATGGATTCCAAAAGGGTAAGGGGACCGAAAAAGTTTTATTAGATTTCGTCGATTTTATAAATAATAGTTTAAACAACAGGAAGCAAGTAATAGCGGTATTTATTGATTACTCGAAGGCTTTTGATACACTCGATCACTATATCATGCTACATGAACTTCTTAAGAAAATAGGAATTACAGGGAATATGTATTCGTGGTTTGCAAGTTATCTAAAAGAGCGACCTATGATTGTAAAAATTTGCGAATCATACAGTACAAGTAAAGTCTTGACCCACGGTGTACCACAAGGAAGCGTATTAAGCCCAATTTTGTTTAATATTTATGTAAATAGCTTATCTGAGCTTCAGGTTTACGGTAATATTTTTATGTATGCAGATGACACAGTTATTACAGTTGCAAGTAAGGACTTCTATTTAGCGTAAAACTATATGCAGTCAGATTTCAACATTTTATTAAGATGGGCACACGACAAAAAGTTGACTATAAATCCAAAAAAGACAGCAGTTATGAATTTCCACTCATCCCATAATAATCCTGGCCACATACCATCCATTCGTTCTCATGACTGTAAATGCCTCATGACTAACAATGTAAACACTTGCGCATGCAGTGTACTGAAAGTAGTCTCAGGAACACGTTATTTGGGTATAATAATAGACATCAAACTAAGATGGGAGTGCCACATAAATTATATAGTTAACAAACTAAAACCTATTTCAGCTAAATTGTTCTATTTAAGGAAAAGTTTTCCATCCTTTTCCCTAAAGAAAAGTTTTCCAATGCCCTAAAGATTATTTATAAAAGTATGTTCGAGTCCATTATACGTTATGGAGTAGAAATTTGGGGTGTAGCATCGAAAACCTTATCCCAACGCTTAGAATCTCTGCAACGTAGAACCTTAAAAACTATATTTAGAAAGCAGTACAATAACGATTTAGATGATTTAGCATTTTTGTTGGCGCAGTGTAATACCCTATATCCGAAAGAATTTAGAAAGTACAAGTTGTTGCAAAAGTTTTATATAGAAAAGAAATTTCAAATTCCCAACGTTAGAACCCAATACAATTTTCGTAACTTAGAACGATATAAACTACCTCGTTTTTGTAATACATATGGAAAAATTCTCTTAGTTATGTAATTCCGTTACTTTTTAATGATCTGCCAGATAATCTGGAAAATTTTACAAAATTCGAACATGTGAGACAATTCATATATCTCTGGCTTGTGCAAATGTCTGAAGGTTGTAATTTAAGTTGTTGATTACTAGATTTGATTTTTGTATTCCCTTATATTTATGTTAAAAAACGAGTTATAAGCATAGTGGTCTATATAGCTAGGTAAGTTAGGAATAAGTTTTTGTTCATTTGGTAGTAGAAAAAAAATTATAAATAAAAATGTAATAGATTTTGTTATGTTAACTGATAAATACCCATGAAAAATATGCTGTAAGTTGTTGATATGTCTTGTTTTATTTTTTTCTCTTCTGTTAGTTTATAAATTAATTATGGACTTAGTAATCTGCATTATTTCTTATTATGTTTAGGTTATTGATAATATAAAAATATATTTGGGAACTTTTTTGCAGTGATAACAATATGGTCACAATATTGTTGTTGAGAAATCATGTCGTTCTTTTAATTTTATTCTATTAATATATTATAATTATTAGTTATAATTTTACAATATTGTTAAAATTTATTTTTATTCTGGTGGACTGCAAATAGACACTGAAGCACCGTCGCCATGAGCGCATATAATTTATTATGTATATATATCTGTAGTTTTTGTATGTATATAAGAGCACCCAACGACAAATCTTTTGATTTGTTGGGACTCGTACTGTAAATACTTTGAGAAATAAACTTCTTGTATCATGTATCTTATGAAGCGTTAAAATTTTGGATATATTAAATATATAAAGATTTATGATTTATTATTACAATATATCAAATTAACAAATAGTTCAGCTTTAATGCTATACATATCCTCTTCATGGATAGGCTTCCGCGGTCGTCACTATCACTAACAAATTCTAGGTCTTCGGGGTTCGAGTGCGTCACTGGGCTATGTACAAACAATACCGACGTTTCGGCCACTTTACAGTAGAATACATGCTAGGGTGAGAATACACTATGCTTAGGGTGAGACGATCACTGTCACAGAACTCGACTGGCTGGTACGGGCCGGACTCGAAGATTATATACCCCCCTAATGGTGAAGTTAGCAGAATAACCCCTCCACCATCAGGTGGATATATAACCTAGGAGCCCGGCCCGTATCTGCCAGTCGAGTTCTGTGACAGTGATCTTCTCGCCTAGAGGATTGCCTATTGTAATGTGGCCGAAACGTCGGCAATGTTTGTACATAGCCCAGTGACGCGGTTGAACTCCGAAGAACTAGAATTTGTTTGCATAGAAATCACGTATTTATTAAAGTTTTTTTTTTTAAATATAATTGCTTTTCATTTTTATATTTAAAATAAAAAGTAGTTTGTTGTATATATTAATTGACTTAATGCTTAATCTGAGTTATAAATTCAACTCATCTATTAGACCGGTGATGGGCATTGATTGAAGCTATTATTAAATTGTTTTTTTTTTTTTTACTACTTATAATCTGATTTAGATAAACAAACATAACATAAATTAAAATCTTAAAATAGTTCATATTTTATTTTCATTCAAACATAACAAATCAATGTTTGTTTTAGTAGACTTTTGACTATAAAAATGATTGTTATAAACATATTAATTGAATGGGACTCAATAAGTATACATATGGTTTATATTGTTCGAGAAGGACACCTATGTGTTTCCATATTTTTTAGGAAACAGTAGTTTGAACTCTTTTTAATATTGTTTTTTATTCCATCTTATATTATAAACGTGTTTTCCCAAACTTGATTATCATTTAATATTAACTTATATTATACTATGTTTGGAATTTGGGATCTTCATTTGGTACTTTAATGGATATGGTAGAAACAGATTTAAAGTTAAGTATATTTAGTTACTGCAGTATAATTAAATACATTACATTATAGTTTAAATAAAAAAACCCAGATTTTTTTACTAATGAGAGGATTTAATTACGATTATCCAATCAGCCATTTAAAAGGTTTTTAATTATTTCTTTAAAAGTTTACAAGGTTTTAAAATTTAACTTTGTTTCAGGAAAAGGTTTGATCACAAATGAGATTCCTGCAGCACATAAAGTATGCCACAGATAACTAAACTTCAAGGTGCATTACTGTCGTTTGCAAGCATCCATTTAAGTTCTAAGTTTTATTGGGTTTATTTCAACATAGTAACTAGTTTCATATACTGTCACATACAGTTTAAGAAGTCATGCAAAGGTAGCATTTTCAATACAACATATTAAAAATTAGTTTAAAATAAAATGTTATGTAATATAACAGGACAATTTTTACATTCTTCCTCAAAATTAGGCTGCAGAGAGTATGACAACTTTGTTAAGTTTACATACACCATTTTTTTTAATATGCTTAATATATTTATATTTTTTTTATTTGAAACTGCATATTAATTTAATATATATTGTACGTTTAGTTTCAATTTATAATTTATTTTATTTTTATTTATTCGTAAGACGCCGATCGTCAAGATATGGGCGAATATGGATTTCGCATGAGTGTGATGAGTGTAGATGAGCGAATGTAGTCATTGTTACAAACTAAGGGCCGACTATTCCTTAGAAAGTGTCATTAATTAATAGCCCAATGACAAATGAACAGCCGGTGATTATCAGCTGATCCTTCTCAAAATGTATTGACTCTGATTGGGATCGAACTGAGAACCTTTAGCACATGAAGCTGGGATTGAACCAACTATGCTACCGACCAATTAAATAAGCATATAACCAATCTTTAAGCATATAAGCTAGATTTATTATATGTACGTTTATTTAATCCTTTAACAGTACAATGGCGAAGCGTCGTTTTTCGGATTATGCATATAAGTTTTTTGGATAGATCGAGCATGTAGCCATTACTCAAAATTTACATAGCTACACTATAACTAAACACTATATTAACAGAATAAACAATGCAAACTGTAAAAAGTAAAATAAAAAATGAAAAAAGTAATAGCAATGCTTCAGTAATGAAGAGATTAATAGCAACTGAAGTATTATAATTTTAACAAAACTAGATAAACAAGACAGGAAAAAAATTTAGATTATTCAAAGATGAAAATAAATTAATAAATTTAATCAGTAGTATAAAAATATATAGGCATAATCGTTATATATCAAATACGTATATTGTTGCGTACGGGCCTAAATAAATTTAGCATTTAATTAGTTGATAGGCAAAATTTTTCCATGAGATCACAGGCTTTAAAATTTATCTCTAAATACTTTTCTCTAATGTAAACATATAAAAGAGTTGATATTTCGGACATACTTTTAGCTTTATGAAACTTCGTGCTATGAATTTTACGATCTAGAATTTGTTCATTAATTCTAATCATTTTGATTTGAATTTAAATACTACCAATGTAATACTCTTGAACAGACAGTAGATTTTCAGAAATTATTTATAATATATCTGTATACTCATTAACTTTCAAAATTGAAGTTTTTAAATTTAAGTAAGTATCCAGATATTGTTTAACTCTGAATCATAAGATAATATACTTTAGTAATAATAAGGATATAATTAAAACAACTTGTAATATTTAGAATAGACGAATTATACAAAGTTGTCCCTTATTTTTTTCTTTATTAATAGTCCTCTGTAACATAAAATTATGGTACTCTATAAGCTGAATATTTTAAATTCTGTTTATTTCATTATTAATGCTAGTTTTATATTTTTTAAATTCTTTACTTCAAATAATTTTAAACCAAAATATAAAATAACACCACAATACGTTTTATTTAAGTCACAGAATTCTAAACAATGTAACAACAACAAGCTTAGGTGATTGCGTTACAAGGTTTTTCGTCTCTAAAAGTTTCTAAAGGGCGTAATAAGATTTAAGGACCCTTCTCATTTGGTGATTTTCCATTTCAGGTAAAATAAAAATAAAATCTAAAACTTAATTGTTATGCTTCTGCATGGTACCTATAGTAAAAGGTAATTCAGTTATTTATATTGGTTTAGGTGTTATAATATATGTAAGTAAAAGTTAGTTGAAATACGTTAAATCAAAAATACCCATGTAATAAGTATCTTAGAATTTTCAGGATTAAATCATTCAACTTTAAATGAAATGAAATGAAAACGACTTTATTTAATCAGGCGAAGTTGGGACTAAGAAGTCCCTTCTTCCACTTAAACGCTGACGATGTTCTACCACAAATTGTTATGTTCTTTGGTTAATGTGCTTTTTTTTACTGACTGTTTTAGTGCAAGACAGAAGATGATTGTTTTTTTAATGGCACATTTTATAGGAATTATGTAGTTGCTGCCAAATATTTATTTGATTTTGGGATACGGTTACCGAAAAGTCATTACTTAAAATAACATTTGCTTCGATGAAGTTGCAAGATCGAATAGAGTAACCTATGGTAGACTCTTCCTTGAAATAACTAGCATTTTTAGTTTTGAGTAAAAATTCATCATTAAACTATTATTCAAGCTATAACAGCCATTGTCAAAACAACTGAAAACTTGCTTGTGTATTTTAAATAGTGCTGTGGTATATAAAATAATAAGTTTTCGTATAAATTGCAGTAAGTTACTTTCTGATCAATATTACTTACACATATACTAAACATATAACAGCATTGTAAAATAATTCTAAACACGGAAATGTACCACTTTACAAAACAAAGCCATAAATTACCAAGACTTGTACTTCGTACTTTACGACATGCCATAAACCATGCCATTCGATAATTTGTACCATGACGTCTACCATTCGCTTGGTTATTTTTGTCACCTTGAAAAACACAAATAAGCGTTATAATAGGACAAAGAATTATGTTTTATTAAATTTCACCTTGAGGTAGGCAAATCATATATAATATTGAAAGATTTTTCCGACACAATGAATCCGTAACGTTCGGTTTCGTGTTATAATTAGAACTAATCTCCAATTCGTTACGATTGAAAAGCTCTTAAATTTAAAAAAAAGTGTTATCTGAGGAAATTATTACCTTTTATCTTATGAGGATAAAAATAATCAAATCGTAGATTAAACATGTCCTAAGTCATTTACTATGGAGATATGATCACATATTTATTTAGATCACTACCAAAGGCAATGTCCTAATATTTAATTGTAAAACTATAATTATAAATAACTTTTTAATCACTACAGTATTACTATTTTCGCTAGTAAAATTACATTTTGTAGGAAACGCGTACTTTTTAAAGTGTGTATTTACAACTGTCACGCTCTAAAATTATGAAATTTTTTTTCGATCCTTGCTAAGCTCAATACTTGTCAAAAATAATCATGTTTCCATAGTATTTCAATTTATAAAAACAATTAACGCATATTTTAAATATAATATATGTTAATATTATATAAATTTTCATAACATATAATGTTCATATAATTAACAGTAATAAAAAATAAACTACTCATGTATTACAACACATTTTAAAAATGTATAATATTTTAATTGTTTGGGAATGGTTTAATATTGTGTTTAATATATAGCAGATATAAACTACATAGTTTTCATTGCACTTTACGGAAATGTTATCTAATCTTTCATAGAATAAACAATACATGCTTTTAACTGTCGTATGCTCATAGAAAGTACCATACAATTCTTCAGATACCAAACAAATTTAAAATTGGTTTTGAGTTATACCTGTATTCAATCATCCGATTAAAGGGCTGAAATTACATTTAAAAATATTAATCGAACCAGAAATAGTGGCGAGTAAAAGTTACCCACTGCAAACTTGTAGAATGTTGTAATACGTCTGGAGATATTCTTTGATATTTACTATTGTTATTGATATGCTACTCATGTAATATATAGGTTTGAGATCAGGAGATTTCGGTGGCTATTTTACACTCCCCCCCCCTCATTTAACAATGGTGACATTGTGGCCAGTATAAGTATTAGTTGGTGGCCCAATCTTTTACAATCATAGTCAATTAGTAAAGCTTGTAAATAATACAAAATAAAACTTATGTATAGTAACAGATAAGAATACCCCTTAAACAGAACATTCATTATAAATGGACTTGAAGCGGATGGATTCACTTCATTAAATGAGGATATAACATTATGTTTCATTTAACATTGAAAGTTGATATAACTTAAATAAAACACAAATTTATCTTAATAGTTAGGTGATTGTTCACGCTTAGTCTAGAATTCGATGTTAAGACAAAATTATCTTTTAAAATATCCTGGATCAAAGTATTTGAGTTTCTCTTTTAATATTTATAGCTAAAAAAAACCTACATTTTGATCTTAGAAGGTTCCAGACCCATGACGATGTTTCCTAGTAGTATAGTTTAATAGGTTGCCATTGCCAAGTGGGTTTAATTTAATAGAGACTAGAACCTAATGATTAACCTGTTGATTCGAAACGTGTCGTGGAGTTTTTACTGTGGGCAGATTGACTGATTGATACACGTAATAGTTATTCAATGTTGCCTATGTAGTATATACAGTACTCGGGATTGTTAGGAAAAGTAGAAGAAAGCACCTTGCCCTAATATGCTTTCACCTAAAACAGACAAATTGGACGAACTAGTTATCTTTTTGATGGACCAGTTACGCTTGTAAGTGAAAAAAAGCTGTATTTTGGCTGATTTTAACATTTGGTAAGTTAAAAAGTACGTAGTTATGTTTAAATTTAATAATGCACAGCTTCAATAACAAAAATTAAACACTAATAACTATTTGAAATATCTTGCCTTTCTTCGCAAAGCTCAAAATATAAATAAAGCGAACTGTCTAAACATTTAACCCTCTGATTACAAGGTATGTTAGTGACGTAAAAGCAAGATAAATATTTATAAGAGTAGAACTGTTGTCAAAAAAATGTTGTTATAGTAAAAGTAATTGTATGGACACTTACTCTTTTAATCGCAAGGATTCAAATGAATTATTTAATAAATCCTTCTATCTTTACATAACAATGAGAATAATTTTGTTTTGAACAGTATTTGTTTTTTTACTTAAAGTGGTTTATATACCTGCATTCAAGTAATCCATTACTTGTAATGGATCCATTAAAGTAATGGATTACTTGAATGCAGGTATATAAACCATTTTAAGTATTGAACAGTGATCCGGAGGCTAATCCCCCAAAAATGAAAAAGTATTTGTTTGTTCTACACACCACTATTTTTATTAGATCAATATTTTAAGTTTTTTTTTATGCCATTACGCCTTTACTAATTGAGATATATAAAATATCTACGACACTTTCAATAAACACCCTTCCAATGAAAAGGTGTTCTAATTATAACTGTTACATACAAAAGTAGTTAAGCTTTTCGTACTACTCTGTGTAATGATTTAGCCTGCTATAATCTTAAAAATGGTAGGGAGCTTGTTGTTTAGTTTCAAACACTTCGGTTGCAGCCATATTTTTATTAAAAAATTAAAACCATTGTTGGCAGAAAATAAATAAAATAACAGCTATTTCTTTGCCTGAAGTTGTCATAAATTACACAAATTGGGTTTGTTTAACAAAACAAAAACCCGTTTTAGTAACAAGACGACTTTTATTTTCTACTACAAAATTACATTAGTTGTAAAAACAGTTACTTTGTATAAAATATATAAGATGGCTGAAAAGTAACTTGCACCCCACTTTTACCTTTTTAATACTAAAAACATTTTATTTCCGTTTGCGGCAACCTTATTGGGTATGAGTGGCTGCAACAACGAAACCATTTTGTGATACTTAAAATTGTCTTACAAATAAGTTAATATTTTCTATCACTGCATCATGGGTTTGAATTTTTAAAGTTATTTTTTGTTCTTATAAATTAACGTATATTTCAATTGTTATGATAAAATTAATAGTTTTATATAAAATTTAAACAAATCTAAGTATCAGTTAATCCAAAAATGAAATTAGAACCCTTGTTTTTGCTAAGGACCCTGCCTGAGAAACATAAATGACTTTAGACAATCTTACATTTAAAATATTTAGCAGCCTATTTTAGTTTTATAATTTTTTGTATTTGATACATAATGTACATTCATAATGTAAAATTTTTCCATATTTTATAGATTAATTAAAGTTATTAATTTTTTGAATTTTTTAAAATCTAATCATGCGTTTTTTTATTTTAGATCTGTAAAAAATAAATAAGTTATTATACAATAAAGTTGAACTTTTGTGGGTATATAGGGGCCTAAGATATAAACCTTCCACGTATGTATATTTAGGTGGATATATATATAAACTTATACATATATACATAATGTAAATGTAATATAACTTGATATTTATTTTAAGGCAATTGGTTTATTTCTTTAGTATATAAGTAAACTAAAATTTTCAAAAGAAACCTTACAACAATCTACAGGCCTAAATTCTATAAGGTATAAATGTCAAAAGCCAAGTTTCGTTTTGAAACGTTCGTTTTCAAGAGCTGAGTAAATATGAGTACTGGCCTTTTCACCAAGACTGCAAAAATAACTTATCTAAACTTCCACCTCCATTTAAACTTCGCTTAAACATTTTTACCGAATGTTCTTCTTTTTATTTTCATTTTGGGGCATTATTTGCTACCACTTGATTAAATAATATAATATAAACTCACGTTGACTTATAACGAGGTAATTAATAAAAGGAAACCATAAAGTTTTATTTACTTTGATTGATCTGTGTATTTTGGTGTTGATTAATTTAATACATTCTTGTTCGAATTAGAACGAATAAAGTAATCAACGTTTATTTTCACAGACTTGCCGTGTTTCAGATACATAAGTCTACGTACGTACTTTAGGGTAAGTAAGGTTTTGTATTTTCACAGACTTATCGTGTTTCAGATACGTAAGTCTACGATCGTACTTCCGGGTAAGTAAGGTTTTGTATTTTCACAGACTTGTCGTGATTCAGATACATAAGTCTACATACGTACTTCAAGGTAAGTAAGGTTTTGTATTTTTACAGACTTGTCGTGTTTCAGATACGTAAACCTACGTACGTACCTCAAGGTAAGTAAGGTTTTGTATTTTCACAGACTTGTCGTGTTTCAGATACGTAAGCCTACGTACGTACTTCAGGGTAAGTAAGGTTTTGTATTTTTACAGACTTGTTTTGTTTCAGATACGTAAGTCTACGTACCTACTTCAAGGTAAGTAAGGTTTTGTATTTTTACAGACTTGTTGTGTTTCAGATACGTAAGTCTACGTACGTACTTCAGGGTAAGTAAGGTTTTATATTTTCACAGACTTGTCGTGATTCAGATACGTAAGTCTACGTACGTACTTCAGGGTAAGTAGGGTTTTGTAATCTCCATTACCTACGTTGAAACACTCATTAAATAAAATCAGACTGCACACAATGTACTTTCCTTCAAATGTTCATGCAGTAAAATTAAATATCATGGAAGGTATTAAAACTTAAGTGTGAAGCTGTGATTTTTTCATTATTTGGTAAGGTCCAGTATCATCATGAAATAAAATGGAGAGTACGTTTTCAGGCAAATCTTCAATATCCATGTAAATTGTATAACAACATTTAATAGAAATTATTTATTAATCCTGAGAATATATATGTCATGTGAGAAGTTTGTAATGATATTCCATTCTTAAAAAAACTTACAGAACTAACAGTAAACTAATTCAGTAAATCAAGCTAAAAATAAGTGGTATACCTAATAAAGTTTAACTAAAAAGCAAGTTGTATTTTACTTAAACATTGTTATAACTAATTAAAAATATTACTTTGCTGTTGGTTTACCAAGAAATTACCGAATAGTGTGGCAAAATGTTTTACAAAGTAGGGATGGGTGCACATCCAGTAACTTCGTGGTAAAAAATAGTTTATACAGAATATAATCTTTATTTTTAAACTCTATACGTACAAACTGTGTGAATATGTAGTATGACTATAATTTTTGCAGGTATAAATTGTGGGCTCAAATAATATATTTTAGTCTAGTCATACTTCTAATAATTTACTATGGCAATTATAATACAAGTTATGTACATTATTGTCAGGCTTATCGAAATACTATTAGCTTAAAGTTTAAAAACTATGAAATCAATAGTTTTATGAGTTTATATATAACCCAACAGATTTATTATTTAATAACGTACAAATATATTACATGAATAATTTTTATAAATTTTACTAATAGAAATATTCTTATTTAGTTTTATTACACGTTTAAATTATATTTTTTATAATTGCTATATCTTTTGATACGCTGCTGGACATGTATTTACCGGGATGTCATTGTATATATATTTTTGATTCCTAAAGACTCGTTTTTATCTGGCCAGTAAATGCATTAAATTGGTCCTATGTAACCTTAACTGCAAGGGTTACATTTTCCACTCCCAAAAAATAATTACCATTTTCCTATTTATTTAGGAGTAACAGTCTTTAAGGGTTACTCTTCAAGCAATGTATTCATCAAAACGTTTTATTGACACAGTCTAAGAAACGTTTATCTCTTACAATATTTAGTATTTCAGTTTAAATTTACATTTTTCTAAAACTTTTAGATATCCAGCCAGTAGCCTTGACCAGAAGGTTACGACATTAGCACAAGATCATGGTGTTAAACGAGCGTAGCTGTTCTTAGACAGGTGATCGGTGAGGGATCCCGTAACCTTTTGCCCGATCATGCGGCTGCTTAAAAGTGCTTCGGAAATCACCTTTTAGCAGTTGGACAGTAAGTTAAGTGTTAGAGAGAGCTTCTTAGCCCTAACTTCACTTGTTAACATGATATCCTTTAAAATGTCCAGTTCTCATAAAATCACAACTGAATGACTTTTTTAATGTTATCTGTATTTATATCATATATTATTTATGAGTGGGCAGTATTTACGTACCTATGTTTTAACCTCACGCACTATTCCTTTCGACAGTGTCAAAGGAGGGAATTATCTCTAGATTGTAGGACTTAAAAAAATCACTGTCACACTAAATATTATTGGTGAGGTTAGTTGCATTACTATAATTTTTTAAATCTAAATAATACTACTACTAATTGTAGTTCTTATTCAATAAAAAGGTAACATATCTAGGCTACTTTATTCTTCGAATTCTGGTGGCATAATCCATTTAAACATTTTACCCGTAACAGTTTAGATTATTCTCGATTATTTAGTAGAAATTGAGTGAGGAATTAGAGAAAGAAATAAGTTATTATTTTTGTATCAGATATAGGTTCAACCAAATGATTTTAAGAGCCATAATACTTTGTTATGCCTATAAAAATCTCCATTGTATTAATTGGAATAAAATAATATGAGCAGGGAAATAAATTAATAATTATAAAGGAACTTACCTACTAACTATAACCACTATCGTCTCACCTAAAAATATTATGAAGTAAAAAGTACTGAGGAAAATAGAATATATGTACTCGAATGATGACAGATAAATTATAGTTTAATTAAAAGATACCACTTAGTTATTGCTTATTAATTCTTAGTTACTCATCAAGAACTTACTTCTCAAGTACCATCACGAAGTTCTTAATTGGTTCTTGAAAAGCTTTTCTCTGTACCAACATCATTTTCTTACAGCTACTTCAAATACAAACTGTAATGTTTTATTGATCAAAAAGTACTTAGTTTAAACTAACTTACTAATTGTCAACCTTAATTTATTCATATAGTCAGTATATCAAAAACTATGTTTATTTTGTTATAATTTTTTATAGCCTTCTAAATCTTTTACACATACTATACAGAACTCTTCGTCAAAAATACCTTTGTAGATTTTTTATGAATTGAACCCATGAACTACGGCACTAGCAGCAGCAGTATTTATGAACGAAAACAGCCTATTCATAATAACGACTATTAAAAGAAATTTTGATTATCTAAAGAATCAATTATATTAATATATTCATAAAAATATCATAAGATATTTAGGTTTTTTTCACCCACAGAAGATGTTTTTTTATTATTTATACTGAGATTTTTCAATTAGGAAATACAGTCTTGATAACTGCTACAATAGGAAAAAAGTATAAAATTAAGTTAAATTCTGTCATACCTAAAAAAATATTTTGTAACCTGTGTTATCAATGGAGACTGTTACATACGAAGGAAGTTTTGTACCTTTTAAGGCTAATGACAACTTTTTGTAAAAACAAAACCAGTTTGTGAAATTAGACTTAGCAAATACAATCTAAAAGAATAATTCTTATGTTTAATATTAATATAAAAAATATTACTTAAATAAACTATTAAAAATGAATATAAATTGTAGGCTGTAATGGCATTTAATATTTCAGATTTAATATATACTATGACAAGACTTTAAACAATTCTTTTAATTTCCGTCTGGTAACATGTTTTCAACAATATGAAAGTCTGTAGTTACCGCTGAGAGAGAGACAAGTTCTTTGTAATCAGTTCCTGAATCGGACACTACAAAGTTATCAAAGGATAAGAAATCCAATAAGATTTTCTTTCACTAACAGGAAGCTTTAAGGGGATCAGCAAAGTAGTTGGAATACTTTTAAAAACCTTTGAAAAAGATCACAGTTATAAATAATTGTAGCTTATTTGATTAAGTTCAGATTCTATGTGTATTGGTATATATATATATATATATATATATATATATATATATATATATATATATATATATATATATGTAAAGCGGGTAGGAGAGACGATGTGAGGGGAAGAGTAGCTGCAATGGTATAAAGTCTGATTTAGTGGTGTGGTTTGATGTGGGAGGGGGGTGGCCAGTTTACCACCCTAATGTATTTACAGAGACCTAAGCAAGTACCACTTCATATGTAAACTGAACATCCTACAACTATAGAATACATAGCACTATTTAAACTGAGAGACTGATCCTATTTTTCACCTGACCTGAATCTTAATCTTAAAAATCTTAAAATTGTACAGTTATATATAAATGTACTATTTTATGACGATTTCCTTTACAAAAATGTCATACTTTTATCGATCATTAGAAGATAACTCTCTATTTTTCACTCTCTTAACTTGGCCTTTATAACTAGTAGCTTTGAATAAATAAAATTCATTTGGACAACAAAAAATAACATTTACATGTATAATAATTGTGAGATAAAATTATATCAACAGATCACAACATTCAAGTTGACGTATCATATTATTTTCCTCATGTGATACGTTTCGCTTTTCGCCTCAGTGTGTAAACCAATTTAACTTCCACACTCCAATAAACTTACTCGCTTACACACGCATAATCTTGCAGCTGAACTTTTAACAAGTTGTTGATTTTAGTGATGTAACAGTAAAACATATTCAGCTATTAATAGTAACATCTATTAAATTGTATTAAAACAGTGTTTCGTATAGTTTACATAAAATATCAGCGAGAGTAGCTCGTATCAATGCTTCTAGATACTTTTTACTTGTTTATTATTTAGGTCACCGATCTTAGGGATTTGAAAGATTTTTATTTCAAATGAGTGTATTATTTATAGTATCGTTAGTGTTATATTTTATAACTGACCTACCACAACTTATCGTAGGGTTGAAATCACATGGTATAGATCAGATTACAACAGCCTACTTGACAAGTCTGGTAGGTCGTTTTTGCCCTTGAAACACAAATAGCAATAACCTTTTATGGTCACCCCATACCTCTTCTGAACTCTCCTCACCGAAGGAAACCATCGAGCAGTCACAATGATAACTAAAAGTAGAATCTAATGTCAGCTTCCCTTTTATGGTTTCATATAATTTATGTACTATACTTTAGCATACATTGTACATGCAATTTAATTATTCATGGTCTGTAACCTTACATTTTACTTTGTACTTTATTATACTAATTAGATCTTCCCTTTTTAGGGTGGAATGTTTATCTGAAATATTATCCGATCCGGGTAAATTAACAGAGAACCATAGTACATAGTGTAGCTAAACATTAAATGTTTTTTAAGAGAACAACATTTATTAAGATTCACCATTTAAGATAAAATTTTTTAAAATATATAATTTGTATAAGGCGATATAATATAGACACCAATAATTATTGTAATGAGCGTCTCATAGCCCATAGAAAAGTAAATAATGTTGATCGTTCATATACACAATTCAACTATGATATTTTTAGTGAGGAGATAAAGCATAAAGTACTGTTTATATTACTTAACAATTACTGATGTAATATTTTTCAACTAATAAATAAAATTATTAGGTCTTAAAGATTTGATTACATATCTCTATATTTGAATAGTATGAGAAAACGGAGTCTGATTATGATGTTATTTATATTCATATAAAAATAAGGAACATATGGTTTTAAAATATTTTGTAAGATTTATTACAAATATTAAATATAATTTATAATACTTATGACATATTTCTGTTGGTTACGTCATTTGACGCGATAACAAAATGGCACAAGTTCTCCGAGCGTCAAAAGACGTGGGCCCGACGACCGTCGTCTGCACGTCATTCGAGTTCTAGGAAGTATTGTCTTTACCTCAGTTTGCGTTGATGGTAGTAAGAAGATGGTCCATACGTGATATATGGCTATCTTAAAAGAAAACAAATTAAACTTACTTAAATTGTTCTGGTTAGTGTCACTTTTGTTCGTAAAATCAGAGTAAATCAAATCACATACTTTTATCTTTTACTTTTTTACTTTTACTTTACTTTTACTTACTTTACAAAAAAGAGCTATACGTATAGTTGCAAAATTAACTGGAAGAGCATCATGTAGATATTATTTTAAAACCCTCAAAATATTAACATTGCCTTCACTCTACATTTACGAAATGTTGATCTATTATAAGTTTAAACTGACAACGTTCGTAACCGGTGCAACTGTTCATAATTATGAAACAAGGCACAGGAACCAGCATAGGCAATCATCACATAGACTGGAACTTTCGTCAACGCTTCCTCAGAATATAGGCCCAAAACTATACAATAAATTACCAGAACAAATACGTAATGTAGATAAATGTACAAGTCTTGATAATTTATGGCTTTGTTTTGTAAAGTGGTACATTTCCGTGTTTAGAGTTTAAAAATTCCTTACATAATTTTTTGATTGAAAAGGCTTGTTACTCCGTCAAAGAATTTCTCTAGATGTAAATAGAATAGAATTATTGCCAAAATATACCAGATTTAAATAGAATTATTTTCAAGGTATTTCAGTTTGATTCATACATAATTATAATAAAACTTAATTTAATTTTCATTACATTTTAAATTTATTTTGATTGGAACTATTACAATTGTAATTGCTTACTTAATTTTTAGTTATAAGATTGACGTTTGTAATACAATGTAAATTGTTAGTGTACAATAAAGAAATTTTGAATTTTGAATCTATGCATATCTATTCTTAAGTTTTTGTTTATATTCCTCGTTTGCAGATTACCAAATCACTGTTCGAGACTTCACTGCCTCTAACTTCAACACAAACGTCTTCCATGACTGTACACTGGCTCTACTACCTCTGAATTAAACTGGAGCAAACTAAACAAACCCCCACTCCTACGAAATGCAGTCGAAGAAGCGCCCGGCGCGCATCATTGGGCGCGCGCCAAATTACGCTTTGCATAGATAGCTCCATAACCTGTAATAATACTAGGGGTGTGCGCCCGTAGGTAGGCGCGTCGTGTTTTAGAGGGCGTGCGCCAAATTACGCTTTCCATAGAGAGCTCCATAACCTGTAATACTACTAGAGGTGCGCGCCCATAGGTAGGCGCGTCGTGTTTTAGAGGGCGTGCGCCAAATTGCGCTTTCCATAGAGAGCTCCATAACCTGTAATACTACTAGAGGTGCGCGCCCATAGGTAGGCGCGTCGTTTTTTAGAGGGCGTGCGCCAAATTACGCTTTCCATAGATAGCTCCATAACCTGTAATACTAGAGGTGCGCGCCCATAGGTAGGCGCGTCGTGTTTTAGAGGGCGTGTGCCAAATTACGCTTTCCATAGATAGCTTCATAACCTGTAATACTACTAGAGGTGTGCGCCCATATGTAGGTGCGTCGTTTTTTAGAGGGCGTGCGCCAAATTACGCTTTCCACAGATAACTCCATAACCTGTAATAATACTATACTCCGTTTAAAACAGCTTCCGTATTGGGAAGCCGCGTATAGCCAGCGACGGCCGCTCGCTCCCAATACGGAAGCTGTTTAAAACGGAGTATAGAGGTGCGTGCCCATAGGTAGGCGCGTCGTGTTTTAGATGGCGTGCACCAAATTACGCTTTGCATAGATAGCTCCATAACCTGTAATACTACTAGAGGTGCGTGCCCATAGGTAGGCGCGTCGTGTTTTAGATGGCGTGCACCAAATTACGCTTTGCATAGATAGCTCCATAACCTGTAATACTACTAGAGGTGCGTGCCCATAGGTAGGCGCGTCGTGTTTTAGATGGCGTGCACCAAATTACGCTTTGCATAGATAGCTCCATAACCTGTAATACTACTAGAGGTGCGTGCCCATAGGTAGGCGCGTCGTGTTTTAGATGGCGTGCACCAAATTACGCTTTGCATAGATAGCTCCATAACCTGTAATACTACTAGAGGTGCGTGCCCATAGGTAGGCGCGTCGTGTTTTAGATGGCGTGCACCAAATTACGCTTTGCATAGATAGCTCCATAACCTGTAATACTACTAGAGGTGCGCGCCCATAGGTAGGCGCGTCGTGTTTTAGATGGCGTGCACCAAATTACGCTTTGCATAGATAGCTCCATAACCTGTAATACTACTAGAGGTGCGTGCCCATAGGTAGGCGCGTCGTGTTTTAGATGGCGTGCACCAAATTACGCTTTGCATAGATAGCTCCATAACCTGTAATACTACTAGAGGTGCGTGCCCATAGGTAGGCGCGTCGTGTTTTAGATGGCGTGCACCAAATTACGCTTTGCATAGATAGCTCCATAACCTGTAATACTACTATAGGTGTGCGCCCATAGGTAGGCGCGTCATGTTTTAGAGGGCGTGCACCAAATTACGCTTTGCATAGATAGCTCCATAACCTGTAATACTACTAGAGGTGCGTGCCCATAGGTAGGCGCGTCGTGTTTTAGAGGGCGTGCGCCAAATTACGCTTTGCATAGATAGCTCCATAACCTGTAATACTACTAGAGGTGCGTGCCCATAGGTAGGCGCGTCGTTTTTTTGAGGGCGTGCACCAAATTACGCTTTGCATAGATAGCTCCATAACCTGTAATACTACTAGAGGTGCGCACCCATAGGTAGGCGCGTCGTGTTTTAGAGGGCGTGCGCCAAATTACGCTTTGCATAGATAGCTCCATAACCTGTAATACTACTAGAGGTGCGTGCCCATAGGTAGGCGCGTCGTGTTTTAGAGGGCGTGCGCCAAATTACGCTTTGCATAGATAGCTCCATAACCTGTAATACTACTAGAGGTGCGTGCCCATAGGTAGGCGCGTCGTGTTTTAGAGGGCGTGCGCCAAATTACGCTTTGCATAGATAGCTCCATAACCTGTAATACTACTATAGGTGCGCGCCCATAGGTAGGCGCGTCGTGTTTTAGAGGGCGTGCGCCAAATTACGCTTTGCATAGATAGCTCCATAACCTGTAATACTACTAGAGGTGCGTGCCCATAGGTAGGCGCGTCGTTTTTTAGAGGGCGTGTGCCAAATTACGCTTTGCATAGATAGCTCCATAACCTGTAATACTACTAGAGGTGCGTTCCCATAGGTAGGCGCGTCGTTTTTTAGAGGGCGTGCGCCAAATTACGCTTTGCATAGATAGCTCCATAACCTGTAATACTACTAGAGGTGCGTGCCCATAGGTAGGCACGTCGTTTTTTAGAGGGCGTGCGCCAAATTACGCTTTGCATAGATAGCTCCATAACCTGTAATACTACTAGAGGTGCGCGCCCATAGGTAGGCGCATCGTGTTTTAGAGGGCGTGTGCCAAATTACGCTTTCCATAGAGAGCTCCATAACCTGTAATACTACTAGAGATGCGCGCCCATAGGTAGGCGCGTCGTTTTTTAGAGGGCGTGTGCCAAATTACGCTTTCCATAGATAGCTCCATAACCTGTAATACTAGAGGTGCGTGCCCATAGGTAGGCCCGTCGTGTTTTAGAGGGCGTGCGCCAAATTACACTTTGCATAGATAGCTCCATAACCTGTAATACTAGAGGTGCGCGCCCATAGGTAGGCCCGTCGTGTTTTAGAGGGCGTGCGCCAAATTACGCTTTGCATAGATAGCTCCATAACCTGTAATACTAGAGGTGCGTGCCCGTAGGTAGGGCGTCGTGTTTTAGAGGGCGTGCGCCAAATTACGCATTCCATAGATAGCTCCATAACCTGTAATACTAGAGGTGCGCGCCCGTAGGTAGGGCGTCGTGTTTTAGAGGGCGTGCGCCAAATTACGCATTCCATAGATAGCTCCATAACCTGTAATACTAGAGGTGCGCGCCCATAGGTAGGCCCGTCGTGTTTTAGAGGGCGTGCGCCAAATTACGCATTCCATAGATAGCTCCATAACCTGTAATACTAGAGGTGCGTGCCCGTAGGTAGGCGCGTCGTGTTTTAGAGGGCGTGCGCCAAATTACGCTTTGCATAGATAGCTCCATAACCTGTAATACTAGAGGTGCGTGCCCGTAGGTAGGCGCGTCGTGTTTTAGAGGGCGTGCGCCAAATTACGCATTCCATAGATAGCTCCATAACCTGTAATACTAGAGGTGCGCGCCCATAGGTAGGCCCGTCGTGTTTTAGAGGGCGTGCGCCAAATTACGCATTCCATAGATAGCTCCATAACCTGTAATACTAGAGGTGCGCACCCATAGGTAGGCCCGTCGTGTTTTAGAGGGCGTGCGCCAAATTACGCTCCATAACCTGTAATAATACTATACTCCGTTTAAAACAGCTTCCGTATTGGGAAGCCGCGTATAGCCAGCGACGGCCGCTCGCTCCCAATACGGAAGCTGTTTAAAACGGAGTATAGAGGTGCGTGCCCATAGGTAGGCGCGTCGTGTTTTAGAGGGCGTGTGCCAAATTACGCTTTGAATAGATAGCTCCATAACCTGTAATACTACTAGAGGTGCGCGCCCATAGGTAGGCGCTTCGTGTTTTAGAGGGCGCCCGTCAGGTGCGGTGCATTAAAAGACCCATATCGCAATGCTTCTGCCGACGTGCTACATGAAAGGGGCCCTAGTTTGTTATTAGTATTGATAATATTTTCTCGTGATTAAGTATATTGCATTGAGTTATCTATTAAGAAAGCCTATATTACTGTTAAGAATGTATGTCTTATGTAAAATTATATAGCTAATGCATCATATACGTTACTATTGATTACTTTACATTTTACCATTTAACGTATGTGAAATTATCTATTATCTGTTTTCTAATTTTACAACATAAGATTTCATACGATTGTTAGCAACAGAATTACAATATTGGTGGTCTTAGGTTAATACTATGTGTATTTTGGTTCTGCAATATTGGTGATAGATTTAACAAGTAAAATTTTTATATTTACACTAAACGAAAAAAAAATGTATAGCACATCATTTAAAGATACAATATTAATTTAATGCAGTAGTATGATTTTTCAAAATAATTATTTTTGTTCATTTTATCTGATTTCTGAATTTTTTCAGTTGGAATAGGCCTACTCGTTATTATTTTAAGTTTGCAAACAAAAAAATAAGTCTTATCTTAAAAAAGACGAATTATACTTTTAAATAACTACTGAACACATCTTCAAGATATGAGTATGTCACTGGGTATCATTTATTTTTTACTAAAAAATGTATAGTAATTAAACATGTTACATATTTAGTAACAATATGAATTAGATTTTTGGAGTAAGATCATTAAAATAACAGCTTAGGTTCCTTCAAAGCGATATGGCTAAAACCTTTTTTAATAAACATGCTTATATAAAAGTAATACAATTACACAAGTAATAGAAGTGTCACAAAACACAAATTTATTACAATATAAGCACAAAATGCACAAACATATTACAATACAAGTACAAAATGCACGAATATTATGGTGATCGATTTCGGTGAACCACGTTCACCTTCCTCAGACCAGAAGGATTCACAAAAGAATGGAAAATGCCACTATCAATACAACTGTGTGTATGGGTGGGTGGGAGGGGGAGTCAATACCTCTGTGCTTGTATGGGTGGGCGGGTGGATCAATACCACTGTACGTGTATGGGTGGGTGGGTGAGTCAATACTACTGTGCGTGGGTCAATACCTCTGTGCTTGTATGAGTGGGTGGGTGGGTCTATACCTCTGTGCGTGTATGGTTGGGCGGCTGGGTCAATACCTCTGTGCGTGTATTGGTGGGTGGGTCAAAAACACTGTGTGTATGGGTGGGTGGGTGAGTCAATACCACTGTGCGTGTATGGGTGGGCGAGTGTGTCAATATCTCTGTGCGTGTATGGGGAGCTGGGTGGCGTATGGTTATCAGTTAAATTTTTTCCTAAGTTATGTTAATATTGTAATGTATCAAACAATGGGATTTACTTCTTCAATATAAAATAAATCAAGAAATTAACAATTTAATTAGTTGAGTAATTAAACGTAAAAAGGCTTGGAACTAGTGCCAATTTCAAAGTTCAAATCGAGTCACACCTAGTCACTTTACATGCTTTTAAACACAGGGAAAAACACTTAGCCTTTCATTAGCACTTCTCTAACAGATTGGCATTAAAGAGTCCCTAATCTACACTTATAACTGAGTGCTTTAAATGGGATCATTCAGTAACTTCAAAGAGAGAAAACTCTTGGATCCTAACACCGACTTGTTCAAACCAACATGAAATACCCCCTTTAACTATATCTTACTTATAAAGTGTTAATTAGTTATTTGTACTTAAGTAATTATTTTAATTATCTCGTGCACTCCAGGATGCCATAAACTTTAAACTTACCTCAAAACATAATAACATGGTACATCTACTAACAATGTGTAAACTGGAATATAAATATATGCAAGCATTTTCTGTTGTATGGATTATTAAAGATACATGAGGGATAAATACATACCATTATGTAGTCTCTGTACGAATACAACATACCATTATGTAGTCCCTGTACGAATACAACACCATTATGTAGTCCCTGTACGAATACAACATACCATTATGTAGTCCCTTTACGAATACAACATACCATTATGTAGTCCCTGTACGAATACAACATACCATTATGTAGTCCCTGTACGAATACAACATACCATTATGTAGTCCCTGAACAAATACAACATAGCATTATGTAATCCCTGTACGAATACAATATACTATTATGTAGTCCCTATATGAATACAACATGCCATCATGTAGTCCCTGTACAAATACAACATACCATTGTGTAGTCCCTGTACGAATACAATATACTGTTATGTAGTCCATGTACGAATACAACATAGCATTATGTAGTCCCTGTACGAATACAACACAGCATTATGTAGTCCGTGTACAAGTAAAAACTTAAAAGCAAATTTTACACTGTGCTATTATTTAATAACCGAATAAAGAATACATACCTAATTAATTATTGTAATGAATTAATTCGTTATTTGATATAAACTCTATACTTTTTATGTAGGCGAAGGATTTTTATGATTTTATGTAATACTATGCTAGATTTTGTAGTTATTAACACTGATTTACTTATAGTATCCATCAGTTTTTTATCTAACTAAACGAGGGTTCTTCATTTTTATATTAGTTATCACAATATTATTTGAAACATTTTTATGATTCATAAGTCTTTTATCGTTCGTTTTTGTTTAGAATGTTAATGACGGGCGTATATGGTGTACATCAGTTGACTTAATTGAAGCTTTTGAATGTAATGAATGGTAAAACATAACTTACTTCTCCTTGTAATATGAAATATTTTTATGAAATACACAATATACCTTACGATATTTTACTAAACCTTCAGGGCTAATCAGAATCAGTCGCAGAAAAATTTTATATTTCTCCTTTTCCGTAAATTTGATTTATAAAACTATAGGTCGGAGGGATTATGATGATGTAATAACCTTTAATAAGCGTATTATATAGGTAATTAATTGTTATAAGATGACTTCGTATAAAACAGCCCATAAATAACTCGTATACAACTTAGTATGTTTTCACTACAGACACTATATCATTTTATTTTTAGGTATGATTTTAACATTTTTATTATATATAGATATTCAGGTCTACGTGGTTAAGTGGAAGGGAGGCCTAGCTTCAATATATGCCTAACTTCACCACTACATTATAGGCTGTACATTCATTTCCTTATGGATTGATTGAGGTTGATAAAATGTCACCTATCAGTTAGATCAACCTGATAGTTACTACTACAATGGATGGGCATCGATGTTTTTTTCTGGCGGTTAGATAATGAAATATATATATTTATAACTGGACTAATCTGATGTTACACAAAGGCTGAGGGTTTTTTTGTCGATAGTTTCTGTTTGTCTATAAATTATTTGCTAATATTAAATAATATTAAATTACTTAATAAATAGAATGCTAAGTACATTTATTGTTATTTTGCAATCCACTGTCTACTATGAAATGTCAAAATGTAAGGGACGGAAAGTGACGTCACTTGGGATTGGAGCCTAAGCCTGCATTCCTCTTATTTATTTTTTTTTTTTACACTCTTGTAAGCCAAATGTATATTGGCTTATAAGAACACAGGGAATAAAATAATAGCTTAAAGAACTAAACGGAAAGAGTACATTTATAATTTTTTTTAATATGGGAAAGTAATTTCCAAAGTTTTTTACGATAGTTAATTAATACACTACCCTCTGACCAAATACAGAGGGAATCTTTTTTTTTTCAAACCAGATTGGTCATCAACTAATCATCTGTGGGAAAAACCATTTCACCAATATATCTGGCTTTAAAATGGCACTCAGCGGATTTGTAAGATTGTTGGTTAAGTAGTTTAATTTCCATAAAAACAACTTTTATTTAAATACTACAAATCTATTTAAGTTTATGTCGTACATACATTTTTCAGCCAACCTTCAGATCATGTAATTTTAATTCAATACATGTTAGGTACTAGTTAATGACTACCTCAGTTTTAAAGCTATAAAATGTTGTCATATACTGAATTCGTCTTGCCAATTTATGACGGATTTTACTTCGATAATATGACACAGTCATAATTATAATTAATTAAGTAATATCCTAGATTATATAAACCTACATAAAATCAATATTTTTTTTAAGTTAGTATTATTATATAAATTTTTACTTATCATTAATGACATTTTATTTAACTAAGTAAATTATTTTTTGGGAATAAATACACTCAGCTACTTAGTACTAGAGACTTAGAACACTAAATTTCAAAGAATAAATAAACTATTTTTCAGTGTGTTTTACACTTAGACTTGTGTATTTAGGCGAATAAGGGTCATAAGAATGAAAAACGAAAAGGTCTGTGTATCAATATTGAGGGTAAACGTGTTAGTACTATTTTACGTATGTAGTTTTTAACATGATTGTTATATTTATTCTTAACTTGAAATGCTATTTTTGCATATTTTGAGTATTTTACTTGCGTAGATGTAAGATGCGTAAGTATTTTAAATTTCATAAATAATTACATATTACATGATATTATGTAATATGTAACTGTCCATGATTGGTCTGAGAGGCATGGGATTAAATTGAACAAGGAAAAGTGTTGTGTATTGTCGATTCCTTCCAATGTGGGTTCGGAGTCTGTCGGTGAGGTGTTACTTGGCGGTATCAGACTAAACGAGTGTGAATCCTCAAAGCTCTTGGGCCTCGTGTTCGATGGTGACCTCACTCTGTCTGGTCATGTAAGTGCTGTTTGTCGGCGGGCCATTAGTCGACTAAGAATGTTATACAAACATAGGTACTTGTTTCCTAAAGAGACTAAGCTTCGCCTTGTCCAGGCTCTTTTGCTCACTGTTATCGATTACTGCCTCCCTGTGTATGGCAATGTTGTGTCTAAAGGTGATTTAGACAAATTACAGAGAGTGCAAAATATGTGTGTCAGGTATGTATGTGGACTAAGAAGGTTTTACCATGTTTCGGAGGCGCGACGATCACTGGGTTTGCTGACTGTAACTGAAACCTGTACTCTGCGCTCCTTATGCCTAGTTTGTAGAATCCTTACCACTGGCAGGCCGGGATATTTGAGGGAAAAACTTAAAAAACAGGTCTCAGATCCGATCTCGCAGCACTAGACCGGAACAAGTTATGGAGATGCCTCGCGTTCGCCTTGAATTTGAAAGAAAAAGATTTGCGTACTTTGCTCCCAAATTATTCAATGAATTTTCCTCCAGTTTAACAGGTCAGGGTGTATCTGAAACTACGTATAAAAACATTGTATATAAATATTTAATGTATAATACAAGATAACTTTATGTTTTAATTATGAATAATTAAAATTAGCTTTTAATTTTTTAAATAATTGTAATATAACTTGAGTTGTTTTGTAAACCTGCATTTTTTTTTTTTTTTTTTTTTTTTTTGAAAACCGCTCTAAAATAAAGACCTTATTTATTTAATTATTTATATTATCAAATATTTTTTATATATGGGTGACTTTGACCCAAAAAAAGTGGCTGACTTTGGAAATAATAACTTAAGTATTTTTTAAGTAGAACTTTTTTACTTGTTTAATCAATTCATAAGTTCTATAACAGTATAGAACTTTAGCAACATTAAGTATGTATAACATGTACAACATAAGTACTACTCATTTTACACTAAAGACAAACCCACAGCATAAATATGATTAAACCTGTTGAGTCTAGTTTTGTTGACATTATTTACCTCATTAGTTATATAAAGAGTATATAGTAAGAAGAGATGTAGATTGGTTCTGTGATTACTAAGTATCGCTATATGTTTAATCTCTAATAATACAATGTCAAATGTTCTCTTGCAATACGTATGAAAGGTTAACCTTTATTAATTGCCGTATCAATCATATTAAACATTCTTTTAAAATTAAACCTTCTTAAATGTAGACGATACAGTGATTTCTTGAACATTATCTTTATAACATACGAGTATATAATTTAGTTTAATTCT
Organism: Stictocephala bisonia; assembly: GCA_035578905.1. Taxonomy (NCBI): domain Eukaryota; kingdom Metazoa; phylum Arthropoda; class Insecta; order Hemiptera; family Membracidae; genus Stictocephala; species Stictocephala bisonia. Next base: position 41,703 of record JAQJVL010001416.1, on the reverse strand, counting down.
GTGTAAACAGTCAATCACGTAAAATAAACGCTTATTAGTCTGGCATTCCGATCACGATGATAATTTTGTAATCGAAAATTCTCCCGAATTAAATTTTATTTTATTGTTAATTGGTATATAACAGAACAAATATATCAATAATAACACATATAACTATCAATAAACGTATATATGTTTTATTTATTTATTAAAAAATCTATGGGTAAAATGATATTAACTTAATCCTTGTAATTTTGTAAACAGTAATTTTTATTTGTAATGCAGTAAATATTAGTTTAATATCAAGCAAATGAACGTAAATAAGTTATTTCTAACTTAATATGACCCCTGACAAATGGTTAGGGAACTTTTCGTCCCTTACAACTGTTGATTCATCGTTTCAGAAGTATTTGCGGAACAATGAAGGCCTTTACTCTGGTGTTCTTGAAAGGCGGTTTAAAGTTTATACCAAAGAATGTTTGGAATCTTGAACTTGTGTTAAAGTTTACATTATTAACTTGACTGTGTTAAAACTAATTCCAAACAAATTTCCATTATCAATGTTCCGTTTTAGGCATTTTGTAAAAACCTAAGAAGATTATATGTATTTTACAATTAAATTTTGTACAACTTTTTAGTTCCAAATAAATAATCAGTATGTAAGATAATGGTGTCAGGTAATGAGTGTCAATAGTTAGTTTTGATTAGATCCCATAAAAAGACATTGTTAATTTAAACAGATTCCCCTTCCTTGGAAATAATTATAATTAGTGTTTAAAAAAAACAAAATCTTACACAATAATTAAGAGGGCTTAAAAAACCCCTTTAAAAAATGTAGCAAGAAAAGTATTACATTAAATTTATTGCATTATGTAGTCCCTGTACAAACACAATATACCATTATGTAGTCCCTGTTCAAATACAACAGACCATTATGTGTCCCTGTACGAATACAACATACCATTATGTAGTCCCTGCACGAATACAACATTCCATTATGTAGTCCCTGTTTAAATACAACATATTATTATGTAGTCCCTGTACGAAATCAACATACCATTATGTAGTCAATGTACGAATACAACATAGCATTATATAGTCCCTGTACGAATACATCATACCATCGTGTAGTCCCTGTATGAATACAACATACTATCATGTAGTCGCTGTACGAATACAACATACCATTATGTAGTCCCTGCACGAATATAACATTCCATTATGTAGTCCCTGTTCAAATACAACATATCATTATGTAGTCCCTGTACGAAATCAACATACCATTATGTAGTCCATGTACAAATATAACATAGCATTATGCAGTCCCTGTACGAATACAACATGCCATCATGTAGTCCCTGTATGAATACAACATACCATCATGTAGTCCCTGTACAAATACAACATAGCATTATGTAGTCCCTGTACGAATACAACATACCATCATGTAGTAGCCTACCTGTATGAATACAACATACCATCATGTAGTCCCTGTACAAATACAACATAGCATTATGTAGTCCCTGTACGAATACAACATACAATCATGTAGTCCCTGTATGATTACAACATACCATTATGTAGTCCCTGTACGAATACAATATAGGCCCTACTATTATGTAGTCCCTGTACGAATACAACATAGCATTATTTAGCCCTGAACAAATACAACATAAAATGCAAATTTTACACTGTGCTATTATTTAATAACAGAATAAAGAATACATACCTAATTAATTATTCTAATGAATTAATACTTTACTTGATATAAACTCTATACTTTTAATGTAGGTGTAGTTTTTTATGATTTTATGTAATACTATGCTAGATTTTGTAGTTATTACCACTGATTTACTTATAGTATCTATCATTTTTTATCTAACTAAACGAGGCATCTTCATTTTTATATTAGCTATCACAATATTATTTGAAACATTTTTATGATTAGGCCTAATATGTTTTTTATGGTTAGTTTTTGTTTAGAATGTTTAATGACTTAATAGACATTTTTAATTTAAACAGATTCCCCTTCCTTGGAAATAATTATAATTAGTGTTTAGAATAAACAAAATCGTACACAATAATTAAGAGAGCTTAAAAAACCCCTTTAAAAAATGTAGCAAGAAAAGTATTATATTAAGTTTATTGTATTATGTAGTTAATTTTAAGTAACGATCAATAATAGAAAATCTAAACTTAAGAATTGCACTAGTTTTAAAATTAAGTAAATTGTTTAATAGTTTGTAAATTTAACGGTTATTTTAAATAATCGAAAAAATACTGTCAAGGTTTTTTTAATTTATGTGAATACCATGAAATTATTTCAATATAGATATATTTTCTTTTAACGAGGCTCCATAATTTTTAACCATACTGATATAGATGAAAGTTAGACAAAAACAGCAGATGTTTTATAATAATGGCTACTATTTTAAATTCAATGGATATATTAATCACCGAGTAGAAAATATACCATACATTTCATCATCAGAATTTGTCTACATACAAAACAATACACAGCCATATGGAGGACAGTCGAGTAAAAATACATTAATCTACTTATGTCATTAATTTTACTACAAAATTATTGGATCGTATTTCATAAGGATGAACAAATATGTTTGTTGGCCCCTGCATGGGCTGTGACCATTTAAAAGACCTTTATGTTCCAGTGTTTTTTTTTTTTTTTTTTTTAGATTTCCTGTACATATCACCTTGAAAACCGCGTCAAGATGCTATGTACATTATTTACAAAATAACCAGACGTTTCACCTATACTGTTATGTGACATCCTCAGTGGTAAATCTGAGACTGAGCCGGTGAATGTCCTTCCAGCTTTTATAACAGTTGGTGGAGTGGGGCCTGGTTTGGCAGGTACGCTGAAGAGGGGATGATCCACGTGACCTATGGCCATTGGCCGAAGAGGGTCTGATCCACGTGACCTATGGCCATTGGCCGAATAGGGGCTGATCCACGTGACCTATGGCCATTGGCCGAAGAAAGTTGACATGGTTGACTCTGCCATTTTATTTTATTTTATTTAAAATTGGTTCTCATGTCTTTGGAAGCCGTATACTTTCATCCTTATTAAAATTATTTCTTCCTTTCCATATTTCTATAGCTTCCCTTACGATTCTTGGGTAGTAATGCGGAATGTTGGCAAGGACTTTAGTTTGGTCAAATAACATTCTATTATTAATTTTTGCACTATGTTCCACAACTGCAGACTTTTCCGTATCTTCATTCTTAGTATGCCTTACATATTCTTTAATCCTTGTGGAAATTAACCTATCAGTTTCTACTATGTAGACTGACCAGCAACTAAAAGGCATTTCATATACTCCAGGCTACTAATGGAATTTTATCTTTTACTGTTCTTAGAAAATTCTTCAATTTGTTTGGTGGCTTATAAAGGATTTTTATATTTTCTCTATTTAATATTCTGCCTATATTTTCGCTGTTCCCTTTAGGCATGGCATATATCTTTTTTTTCAGGTATCCTTATCTTGTCTTGTACTTATCCTATTTTCTTGTTCTTTCCTCTTCAGCTGTTTTCCAATAGTATTATTGATTTCTCTACCTGAGTACCCATCCTGTTTTAATGTTTACTGTAATATTTGCCTTTCTTTCTTCCAACTATTTGGGTCCAAAATATGAATAGCTCGATTAACCAAAGTGTTTAAAACTGCATTCTTCTGTGCTGGGTGGTGATGGGAAGCAGCATTTAAATATCTATTGGTATGTGTAGGTTTCCGGTATACCGAATAGCCTATTCGTCCATCTCCTCTTCTCACAGTTAAACTTCAAGGAAAGGCAGACTCTCCATTACTCTCAATTTCCATTGTAAACTTGATATTAGGGTGAATAGTATTAATATAGTGCTACAAATTATACAATATCTCCCTATAATGAGGCCACACAACCCTTACATCATCTATATATCGATACCATGCCTTAAGTTTCAAATATGACGTTTTTTAACAATGTAAATTTTTTTGAAAAAACTTCACTTGCCAGTTCACATGGGCTTGCAAGCCTGTGCATGAACTTTATTCAACGAGTGAAGTACCAACCGTTGGCTCAGTGGGGATTCGAACCTTGGACCTTGCCCTCCACAGTCCGAAGCCCTAACCACTAAGTCACCACGCCGTCAAAATTTCACTGGTTCGAAGCCATCTATGGTACTGTTATTTAGATTAGAGACCGGGTGTACATACACAGATGCAGCAGTGTAGCCCATCGACAGAAAATACCTCTCATGGATGGTGTGGACGTTCTGGAAACTAAGTGAAGTAAAGGTGCGTGTAAAATTTGTTTACTGTTATTTTTTAAAAGAGTGCTTCATAGACAGGTGGAGAAAATTTTTCTAAGACTACATCCATCAATGAATCCATTGCTTACTTATATTTTGGAGTATGTAATTAAATGGGCAGATGTGCTAGCATTGCAAGGAGATTTTAGAGCATATATTTTTGTACCGATTGTATGACCTATTCCTAAGGATGCTGAAAACAGCTTTTATTCTAGACCGTTTCTATAAACTCACACAGCTAGCTTAACCCCATTAGACAAGTTATGCTCAGTTAGACGTTTAGGGTTGAACTGGATGGTGTTATTGATGACTATGAACATTGTTAAGTGGTAAGTATGAGGGGGGTCCCACTAAAATATTGAAATAAAATATAATTTAAAAGTAATGCATTACTAAAATCACTACTTACTAACGCATTATACTTAACTAACCTTACTCAATATATTTGATGGTTATATGTCTCACTTTACATGCACATCAAGTTGGGGCTACGACACATCTTACATACTTACTGTTCTCAATGACTTGCCACTATAAAATCTTGTCTAAGTATCCCCCCCCCCCTTTACCTTACAACTACACAAACAGGGTGTTCAATTTAACTTGGTTGCCCTGAGATCTTGAAAACCAGAAGAATTACAACAAATTTTAAATGGAGGACCTGTCAAATAAGGACATTTTAAAATATAAATTACTATATACAAAAATATTCAAATTTTAGTTGTTTTTCATCCGATTTTATACAACGTTTCTTTCTTAGTTTAAAAATGAAATCAACAAAAAAAAAACACATAATTTGTGTTTATTACAACAACTTTCAACAGTTATTAAGGATTAAACATTTAAAAGTGCCACGATTTTTTAAATAATTATAAAAAGATTTTTCGTTATTTTTCAGTAAGTAATTGGTTTTGTTAATGTGTATACCAAATTTGAACTCTATAGGGTTAGTAGTAAAAAAAATAAGTTGCAAAAAATAAAAAAATGGCTGCTGTACGGGTACCGGAGGTAATTTGGAATGTTTCAATACAATTTTATACCTTGTCTTTGACCAACAATTAGTTCTTATAAATATGCTCAGAGAGTTCAGGGACACCCTGTATAACATAAGGACTACTGCTTTACTAGCCGTGAATTATGTAAATACCACACAATTGTAAATTAAATTTATAATTAATTAATATTTAACGTATTTAACTTATTAATTATATATATATATATATATATATATATATATATATATATATATTATATATATATATATAATATATAATATATATGGTTTATACAGGGTGTCTTAAAAGTCCCACCCCCCCCCCTATTAAATTTCTTATGAATACAGATAAAGTGATTTACTTCTGGGAATGTTTATATGACCAACTAAGGAGTTTTTTTATGTATGCAAATTTTTTGCACCCCCTCTCAAAAGGGGGTAGTTTGGGGGTAAGTCAAAATTTTTAAATAGAAACCCCTATCAAATGACACATCATTTTAAAGGTAATATTAAAAGAAGAAGAATGGCGGAAATTAGAGGTCTCTAACATTAGTCTATCAAATTTGGTGGCAGTTTAAAGTTGGAATTATTTCATAAAACCCCCGCAGCTTATGTTACATTTAAAATTGTTGTAAGGCAGACAAAACATTCACCCACCAGTTAATTTTGAGAAATGAAGACACCTAATCTTAAAACAAGTTATTACAAGAATCAACAAACACCAAAAACCAAAAATAACATAGCATTTATTTGGTTTTGGTTTGTCTGACCAAAGTCCAGTAGGTCAGGCAACCTGGGAATACCAGTGGCTCCTTCCTTATCTCTTATTAGATTACTAGTTAGTACGTGTAACACTTTCAGTTCAGTTACTGTGTTAAATTTATTTATATTCGTATTTAATAAAAATGGTTCGGTCAAATGAAGATAAAGTAGAGATGATATTGTTCTATGGGGAAGCTAGGAGAAATGTTCATGAAGCAGTTCGTTTATTTAATGCTGCCTATCCGGATAGACCAGTAGACAGGGCATACATTAGACGTTTAGTAAACAAATTCTCAACAAACTTTAGTGTCAAAGATGCACCACGATCAGGGCCCCCTGCCATTGCGACAGAAGAGATCCAAATTCAAGTTTTAGCAAATTATGCTGCAAACCCACATGAATCTCTGCGGTCCACTGCCCTTGATGTTGGAATTTCAAAAGATACTGTTCACAAAGTGTTAAAGCGTCACAAGTTCCACCCGTACAAAGTACAGTTAAATCAAGAATTAAATGAAGACGACCCTGACCAAAGACTTCAGTTTTGTGAGCAAATGTTGCAGAAGATTGAAGAGAATAATAATTTAATATCACAGATATGTTTTAGTGATGAAGCATCATTCTCTTTGCATGAGACAGTCAATCGGCACAACTGCCGTTATTGGGCAAACAGTAACCCCCACTGGATGGTTGAGGCCCATACGCAACAGCCACAAAAATTAAATGTATGGGCTGGAATTTTGGGAAACTCTGGTATTGGGCCATTCTTTATTGATGGTAATTTAACTGGCGTTAAATACTTGGACATGTTACGGAACGGCATTGTCCCAGCAATAAATGAGGTAGTACAAGGTACTTATGAGCCTGTATTTCAGCAAGATGGTGCTCCTCCACATTACAATATGCTTGTCCGGACATTCCTAAACCAAACGTTTCCCGATAGATGGATAGGTCGACGTGGCACTTTGGTAGAGTGGCCGGCACGTTCACCTGACCTTTCACCTCTGGATTTTTTTCTTTTGGGGTTTCGTCAAAAGTAAAGTTTACAACACAAAGCCCGCAAACCTCGATGAATTAAGGTCAAGAATCAAAGAAGCCTGCCACCTTATCACGCCTGAAATCTTACAAAATGTGAGACGTGGTTTTCAATCCAGGCTTTTTTACTGTCAAGAAGTTCATGGCAGCCATTTCGAGCGTCTCATCTGAGTGAAATTGAGGTGAGAGTTCAGCATTTTGACCATTTTTCCGTTCTAAAATTACTTAGGGGGTTTTATGAAATAATTCCAACTTTAAACTGCCACCAAATTTGATAGACTAATGCTAGAGACCTCTAGTTTCCGCCATTCTTTTTCTTTTAATATTACCTTTAAAATGATCTGTCATTTGATAGGGGTTTCTATTTAAAAATTTTGACTTACCCCCAAACTACCCCCTTTTGAGAGGGGGTGTAAAAATTTGCATACATAAAAAAACTCCTTGGTTGGTCATATAAACATTCCCAGAAGTAAATCACTTTATCTGTATTCATAAGAAAGTTAATAGGGGTGGGGGTGGGACTTTTAAGACACCCTGTATATTAACCATTATTGAAAGTGAAAGCCATTTCTATCATATTAGTTAAAGAGTTTTCTAAACAGGCAACGTTCAGAAAATGTCATAAAAACGTAAAATGGAGATTGTTACGCTCATAAAAATACCATGAAATGCTGGAACATAACTTTAACAGTAGATTTATGTCGTTACAGCTTTAAATATTTTTAAGTGTGACAGGAAAAATCTATAAATTTCAAACTCTTTTGTAAACACAAGTCAAAGGAAAATCATGCGTCTACAGGTCTGTGCTTTTATCGTCCTCTGGGTCCTGGTGCTGTCGGCTAAGGTGTCAGAAGTATGCATCACTTGGGGAAATATAGTAAGTAAAAATGTTTTGTATTACTATGTTCTCAGTAGTCCAATTTTGAGATTTGAAATTCAAACCACCAGTTTTTGTAAATTCTGTGAATAAAATGAAATGAAACTATTTTCATTGAATTCCCTATATATGAATTAGTGGGGGTTGGTGTTGTCAGTTTTATTATATCTCACACCGTTCTTCCGTTATTCATTTAGGACACCTTAAGTGACTCGCCCTGTATATTACCATGAGTCATGCAGGCTTGGTAACAAAGACACATGGAGACATTTGTCTCTGTTGTCTTTGTAGTGTGTGATGCAGGCTTGGTAGTACAAGGTAAGTGTCATATGGAGACTTTTTACGGTATGCCTCTGCCATTTTACTGATGTAATCCATTACTACTAAAGCTAACTAATTTCCCGAGTCATTTACCAGGAATGGTCCACTCACGTTCATGGCACTACCATCTCATCGGAGCCCTCCTCTCCGTTTCCTGGGTCCATTGTCAGTAGAGTAGGCATACAGTTCCTAAACCAACGTTAAACATTTTCCTTGAGTTGGGTCAATAGAAGCATTCCCTCACCTTCGTATGAGTCCTATGTACGAAATCATAAATGTCCTCATAAAACTTTATCGTGCAGTTGCCTCAATACTTCAGGTATTCTTTTATTATAGGCACTATGCAGTTTTACCTGTCGTCCGTCAGAAAGTTTGAATACATGCTTGAATACTCTATTGTTATCTACATAAAGTTGTTTAAGATATTATAATAGGATTGATAGTTAACTTGAAAAACAGAGAAAGACAAATTTTTAGAAAGATATCAGGACAGTAATTTAAAAAAAATGTTTAATGCATTTGAAATCAAACCATGTATTAACAAAATTAACTGCTTTTAATTCCTCTTATAATAAGGACACGTTTTATGGCCATTATTCTGAATGAATGAACATATACTTACAAAATAATATTCAACTTTTTTAAAAGATAAAAACAACATTTAATTTATTAACCATGTTATAGTTAGAAAAGTTTTAGAAAATATGTTTATAAATCACGCACGTAAAACAAAATTGTTTGAAAGCTAAAATAAAAAATACCAAGAATAAATTATGGCATGGAAAGGAATAGTGGTATCGGTAGGGAGGAAACAGACAAAATCGGAAAGAATGAAGGAATAAGGGAGGAAATGGTAATAAACACATATATATTTATACAAAGAAATAATGATGTCAGCACTGGTGGCGCAGTGCTGTAACCCAGCTACATGGGGACAAAGTGTTTGGGAGATTGTAGGCGATAGGTTGGATGCTCGGTCCTCTTAATACCGACATGGCGTCCGCTTGGTGGTTGCTATCGGCGTGGACACTACTAGAGAAGTCTGGGGTGTCCATGTTGGGTGGTAATCATTGTGCGGATGTTGTGTGGGGGAGATAACTGAGCATCAGGCTTGTAAATTAGCTGAAAATCAGACCAGCACTACGTGGTTCGGATTCCACGTAAAGCTGTAGGTCCCTTAGTTGCCCTGGCTGTTGGGCTATTAATAAATTGCCCTTTCTGAGGAACAGTTGAACTCAGTTAGTAACCAGACTACACTCATCTACACTCATCTACACTCATCCTACACTCATAAAAAAACCATTCATATTCGCCTTAAAATACGCACAGCGTTGTGTCGGCGTCTCATATGTAAGAACGTAAGATAAAATATACCCCACAGTTGGGCGATCGGAACAAACTACACATAAAATTAAATTATCTCCTGAAAGAAGGTTAACTATTTGCTGACAGAGTAGACTAAATTTAAATATTTCAAGCAGTTAAAGTTACTTTAGGCTTCGCCCATACTATATTACTCTATAACATTAATAAACATAACAATATCTTAATTATTTTTCACGTAACTAATTCTAATACAATTACAATTACATAAAACTGGTCACTAGCTCCTCTATTCAGTCTGTTTAGAACTACCAAACTTACCAACATGATCTCAGATGAAGGGAAGGGACTTAGCCATGGGCAAAATTGCTATATTAAAGTTCTGTATCTGTGCACTGAAAGGTTGCTATCTTACTTCACAGGGTCAATCATCGAACAGTTTGTCTGAAATCATATTTAACTAATTTTATGGAGTGTAATTGAGGCTTTTTTATTAACATACACAAAAGGATATTTCTTATATGTGATATGAGGTAATTAAAATAAACACAATATAGGAAAACCTCCCAATTAAAATATATTATTTTCTAAATAAAATATAAACTAGTAAGTCATTTAAAAGAAAATGTTAATAAAGTAGCATTTTTTGTTTCAGTGTTCAAGTGGCCAGAGCTGCTGCAAGTCGTTAAAGTGTTACACACCTGACTGGTGGACAACCGGCCAAGGGGTTTGTGTTCCAGATACATCTGAATATCAAACAACAGCAACAACAGAAAAAGCAACAACACCAGCAACAACAACACCACCACCACCAACAACAACACCACCAACAACAACACCAATAACAACTACTTCACCAACAACAACAACAACGCCAACAACAACAACACCACCAACAACAACACCAACCACAACAACACCAACCACAACAACACCAGCAACAACAACAACACCAACAACAACAACACCAACAACAACTACTACACCAACAACAACAACAACACCAACAACAACACCAACAACAACACCAGCAACAACAACAACAACAACAACAAGAGAAATGTTACAGATCAATTAGAATCTTAAAAAGGCACAAAATAAGAATAACCCAGTAAACAGGTGGTGAACAGTTAAAATACCAACAGGAGCACCAAGAGATAACGATTATTGTAAAACAAGTTCACAGAGCAACTTTATTAAAACTAAAACGTTCAGACATCAATGTATATCGAATAAGCATTCTACTTCCTGAACGATTAACAAATCAATCCTATTCACACATACACAACCAGGCTACCCACTAAATGGTATATCAGTTGATTTACTTATGTTTAAAGCAACAAACGATATTTGAAAATAAAGAACAAATCTTATTTAATTTTTTTACTGGCATTTAGTTAGTTAGTTAATCGATATCATGATCTTAAAATAATTAGTAGGTTATTAATATTTTTAAATTACTCTTTATTTATTTATACCTTACATATTTAGAACAACAAATTAAACTGTAATTCAAAACGTCTACTTATTTTTAAAGTGAATCTAGTAAACATTAAAAAAATCAAGTGAAAATACTATACAAACCTTATCTAGAATAGTGTTTACAGAAGGAAGAATTATATTCAGATAAGAATACATATGAAAATGAAATATTTAGGAAATTTCACAGTTATGCTTAACAATAAAATTTCCAAACTTGATAAAGGGAGTAGTAATTTAAAATTAGATGCTGACATTTCAAGACTTTTTAAAGAAGCAAATTCAGACGACTGGCTAGAAGATGAAAATTCACAATATTACTTTCATTGTTAATCAAATGATCTTACAAAGTAAAGAAATTGATATTGTTTTAGGGCTTTTCATAAAGGACTCCTAAAGAATAGTGATTCACACGGCACATCTACACTTGCATAGTTTTCAATTGAAAATAATTTATAAAGCTTTTTATGTTTAGATTGTTGTAATGGATAACATAGGGGGAACAAATTTTTAATAATAAACCAATAAACAATATGTACTCATTAGAGCCTGCTTATGTTTAGTAGATACTATGGTTTGTACCGTATGGATCATAGTTGCATTTTAAAATCAATAAAACATACATTTAACAAAATAGAAAATATGTGTTTTAGTCCTCTCATTGTAGTTTAAAAGCTGCAAAGCGGGTGACTGATAACATGTATTTATCAGTCATGATAATACTGACGTTTTATCACGTCTGATAATACCTGACGTTTCCCGTCAACTTCCATACCTCAAGCTGGAAACGTTAAGTTTAAGGTAAAGCTTACAACAGTTGTAACTGACTCTACTATTGTGGTCTTTGACATATCAGGGAAGAACTTTCTACCTTACTCCAATTCAATTTAGTCTTAATTTGACTTTTTGGGGAAGGGGTGGAGTCAGCATTTTGGCTGTTGTTTCAGACTTTTTGACAGGGCAGTTCCAGGAGCTGCATCTCCAAATAGACATTTTATGCTTTTTCCTGTGTTTTAATATTTATTCGTCTCTTTAGTTTATTTTTGTTTTTCATTAATTATTCTTGTTATAATACGCTATTATTTTTGTATTTTAATTTTCATACTACCCCTGTTTGAAAGTTATTTATTAGCACTGGATTATTAATGATATGTATATAACATTTTGAGATTTCCAATGCTTCGAGTCCCCCGGAACACTAGCTTGGAGGCTCGTCATGAGGAAATGTCAAACAAAACCCTACTTTCAAACACAACAGAATTATTAAAAAAACACAGGGACTATGAGGGACTGTGTAACACCCCTTCCCAATCACCTTGCACAGTCCACTTGGAATCGCTTGGAGGGGGTTACCCCCCACCAGTCATCATGGATTGGTTTACCACAAGGATTCAGTTCGTCTTTGACGGTCGTGGTGAGATGATCTCGTGAGTGTAGTGGTGCAGTGACTCCTTTCTCTGCTTCACTGGAATTGGAAGCTGGTTGGATAGGTTGAATTTTTTCTAATTAATCACCTGCTCTATGCTCTGTTGATTTTTTTGTCATATTTTGCAATTATTTTTTATCTCATTGAATATTTAGTCCATATAATAACTTGATCTGTGTTTTTTTGAACGATTTCATATTTTGCATTTTTTTTCTGTTTCATAATGTGTTTTATATTTTTGATAATTTTGTGATATCTCATAGTTTTTTGAGAAAGTTTGATCTTCAACATTAATCTTTAGTATCAAAGCATGTAGTATTACGTCTTCTCTGATTTAGTATGGGATAAAAAAATAGTTTTAGATTTAGTCTAAGTTAGTAAGTACACCTGAAGACGACAGGGGTTTGTTATACCTGTCGAAACGTCGGATTTGTTTCCTAAACACTTGAATCATTGTAAATCTCCAAATATTATCTATATCTGTTCCTTATATTTTGTTTTTCTCATCCACTGTTTGGGGGATACTGTTTGTTTTCTATACTTGAAACGTTTATTTTAGCTAAATATTGATTTTAGTTTTATTATTGACAGATCGTTTAAACAAGGTTGAAATTATTTCAAATCATAAGGTTTTGAAAAGAACTATTTTTCTCTTCTCCCTTCTCTATGAAACAGTAAAGAAGCTGGAGTGGTGTCCACTGTTTTATTAAAACTGTACTACATATATGTGAGCTAATTATTTAAAATATTTATTTAGGTCCCTTAGTTCATACTATAAATAACTGCAGTATTACCTAACTTAAACGTTACCTACTACAATATTACAGCAAATAGCTCAATTAGTAGATATATTTGACAATGTTAACATACCGTATTCATTTAGTGAACACCACTTAACATACACCACTAAGTGTAAAAACTGTAAATCAAAGTAACGAATTTTGGTTTTTCGTCTTTATTTTAAAATGCTTAAATGTGGATTAGTTTACAAAGTTTAATGTTAACATCTCCATCAAATGAAGTAAATAAAATATTTCAGATATATTCAAAAATCCAATTACCTTGCAAATTCAAACTAAACACGTACTAGGAGTACAATCAATTTAAAATAAGATGTCAGGCGTCGCATATAATAATAATATAGGTGTGAACAGGCATATATAAGCTAAATTTGAATAAAACAACACAAAACAACCTTTAAATATGCCCAACTAGAAACAAAATCAACTATAAAACATGATAATATACAATTAGGCCATGGATTATCAAAATTTTAAATACTAAATGTAAATAAAAATTATCAGTATTTTGATGAATTTAAAACGAAATTAATTCATATTTAGAAAATATTTTAATAATCCAACTATATCTATCAAGCATTTAGGATAATATTTCGAAAGCCTAATTTTTTAAAAATCATCCTGAGTATTTTACAAATAAAATAATCGTTCACTATTATAACTGGTTTTCATGGAAGGTTTCCAAACATAGCCTTCAAAAAAAGGAAGTTATGGAGACCAATATGTTGCTGCATGCCATAAATAGGTAACTATATTGTAAAATAAAATTACAAAAGTAACAATTTGGACCGATTATAAAAACTTATCATCGCTTTTTGTTATCACTTAAGTAAATTTATGTATATCAATATTGTTTTGCTACTGGCCACATTTTAACTCCTACAATAGTATAAAGATAAAGAGAAAGCATATTACATGTTTTCACAGTTACATCTCCATTTTAAACCCATTGGAAAGGGTAAAGCCCTATACTTGGCTGTTTTTACTTGGGAGTCTTCACGTTTCACCACTGCTTTCAGAGGTGTCACTTTCCCTCTCACTTTATACATTTCCTGAGTGCTTTTAAGAGCACCGAGTCAAACATTCTTAAGTAAAATTGAAGAAATGTGTAATGTGAATGTGTATATGTTCAGTGTAATGAGCAATCATTACAAGAAAGCGAATTGTGTAAGGTGAGTTTTACGCACAAAATCTTATTTAAATTAAACTATTTACGAAACAACATTCGTAAACTACATTCGTAAAAACATGCAATAAACAACAATATATAAATGTTCAAGCTGATAACTTGATTTATTTACTATACTATTAATTAATAAGTAAGTATTTAAGATCATAGGTACAACCTCCAGCTAAAACACTGTCACAACAGACTTGACATATGTTCTAATGAAGCAAATCTTGAAAAAAATAAATTAGCCATAAATCCTATAGGAAATCGTGTAATCTGTAACGGTTTGATTTTTATTTACTGTAGTCTGAATTAATTAGTTGTAGCTTTGTTTATGGTCTCATAAGACAGAATAACGAATGGTAAATATATGTTTAGTTATTCATTTAATATTATCACGGAACACATTCCATTATGGTTTATAAATTACCAGTATCAAGATTACTATAATGTACATTTTGGTGTGCCATGAAAAACTGTTAAAATATGTATTGGTTCTTAACTGTATAAAAACAATAACGGTTTTGTAAAGAAAACTCGACTTTTTTCGTTTATATATGTCCTATCTATTTTATACTCCTTTTCAGCGTAAAATAACTTATTCTTCGTACCGATACATTTTTTTTATTTCATTTAAGAATTTCATAATCAAAGATTCCATTGAAAAATGATTTGTCTGGAGATATGAAAAATATAATTATTTATCATGTACGATAAGGAGTATAAAGTTAATTGTCTTATTTCTTCTTACCTTGTCTCAAATAAATTTTAACTGCTGTGTTTCACTTTTTAGTGTTGTTCGCCCTGTTTCATTTTTGTATTAGATTACTTTGTAAAGGTGTTTCGTAAATTAATATTTATATTCAAAAGGGAAATGACATTTTATGATTTAGATACAATTATTGAAATGTTACATGAAATACATGGTCGATGGTTAATATTTTGTCATAGTGTGGTGTACGATCTCTCCTATATTATGTAAACTTTCCTTGTTTTTGATTTGTTGAGTGTATGTGATTTCTTTGACGTTTCTAAGGCACTAGATTTTAGTTATGCTGTTCGGGCTGTCGTACGTTTTTCTTAATTATTATTATCTTCGTTTTTTACTTTGCAATTGCTGTCTGTTCGAGCAATTATAGTCACACCATTCCATAGCAGCAAAGTAGGTAATTTTATTTTTTAGTTAGTTTCTACTGTTGTATTAGTTGTTATTTATTGGTTACTGTTTTATTCAACAATGAAGAAATCACATAAACTCCAGTCTACTACTTTAGAACAAAAGCTTACTGTTTCGTGTACCAATAAATGCACAAGAAATAAAAATTTTTAAGCGTTTCATGCACATATTATAGTCAAAAAGTAATTTAAAATATATTCCTAAACCAAACAAGTATAAAAAAATTAAAAACTATGGTAAAATTTATTAATAATACCCTAAATAATGTCAATCATAAATATTTAATAACATTATTATCTTGTAAAAGGTATATATTTTGTCCTTTTAGATAAAACTTTTTTTTTTTTTTTAGATCGTTATTGACAAATTAATGGCTCATGTAATAATCTACATTTGAGATACCAATGTAGAGAGTACAATATATAAGTTATTATTGGGAGACTCTACCAGTATTTTTAGGAGTATACTAAAGGCACTGCACGTACTCTCCAAAAATACACCGGCTACGTGACCACACAATTTTTCCAAATGTGACTTTTTGGGTACTCTATGTAAGTCAGGAAATTCTCCTTGTTGTCAAGTTACACTCCTCAAATCTGAAATTATTTCTTTACGTGCTTGAACGTTTTTCCCCCTGATTTCATATGATAAATATGGTCTGTCACATGTTATTCGCGAATAATTAAAACTTGTTATAAATTTTTATATACATATACATAAAACAACTAAATAACTATAACAAACGAATAAATATAACTAAATCTACGGTTGTGTTTCAAGGTACGTTTAATTTTAGTTAATTCGATGTAGTTCAGTTTATAGACTTTCAGTTGTAAATAACTGATTAATATAGTTGCTTAAACAATATAATTTTAAAATCTTAAGTTTCTTAACTGAATACATTTTTTTTTAATCTAATTAATTTTAGTAAAAATAGTTGTAATACTCACTCATACTAGTTGTATAGCATATTAAATATAAACTTTTTAAGTACTCTGAAAATTGAAAACAAATAAAAAAAACTATTTCCATAAATCAGTAAATAGCACAGAACATTATCAGAACTTTCACCACCTACAATAAATTAACCAAACCAGCTATACCACATTAGGATTCTAATAAATTATCAATATAGTATTTCTTAGTAAATTATAGTTAGTAAAATATAAAATTTGTGGCGGTTTTTTTATTTTCGTGGTAGTTAAATTCTTTCAGAATAGAGCACGTGACAGTACAAAATTCTTTAAGGATATTTCATCTTCATTTACTGATATTACAGTTGTTCGAGTCACATTTCGTGGGAAATAAATACTTTTGTACAAAATACAGTGTCATAACAGATTTATACTTGTCCGATGACTAATATGCTACAAAGTGCATGTGCTTAGTCTTATAGATAAATCCAAAATAAATTAAATAACCCAAAATTATATGTATTACTGGTTTAAAACTCCATTATAATCCCAGGAAGTATACCTCACACGTATGAAGATTTTATAATATACAAGGTGTCTAGCTTCAATGTCGCATTTGTGGGAGGTCAACACAAACAAATATTATCATATGAAATTACGTGTCTTTTCTCAATTAATTTTCTCTTTGTGTCTGTATGTGTTTTTTATAAACATTTTTAATATAACAAAAACAATTTTAAATACAATACTAAATTTAGTTTGAAAGTCAATATTAGAAAAATACGTTACTTGTAAAAAGTCTGTTTGTCTAAGATTATCTGATTGAAAATGGCAGCTGTCTAAAAATTAAAAAATCAAAGATCATAAAGAACTACTATACAGTATATAAAAAATGTTGTGTAAAGATCAGGTGTTAAATAGCAAAGGAAACTTATGTTTTATGAATGAAAGCATTGCTATATCATCATTCCTTACCTAAATGAATTGGTATGTAATTGAATTTGTCATAATGTAGTTTACAAATAATTTAGTAACATTTTTGGGTAAAAATTTAATTTTTGATATTTGACTTTGAAATTTTAAGACAGCTGCCATTTTGAAAGTGATTATCTCATACAAACACATTATCTAAACGATTATTTAAATGAAATGAGCGTTTTTATAAAATCATAGAATTCAGTGTTGTATGTCAAATTAGTTATTAAGGTATACAAACTTTTGTTAAACAAGCACATACACACAGACAGAAAACTAATCTAGAAAAGACACATGTAATACGGTTTTACTTTGTTTGTATCTGACAAACAATCCTCTAAAATATGTGATAGTTGAAGCTGGACACTCTGTATAGCTTTCCTTACTTTTGAAGTAGTAAGCCGTTCATTTATCAATGAAACAATACAAACAATAATTTATTTAGACGTTGAATCTTGGAATATTAAAAATTATATTTTATTCCATCAATATTATACATGAGTTGTAAAACAATTTCGTGTTACCTTAACTGTTACAAATGAAATTTAAATGTCTAAAGACCATAACGACTCTGGTAATTTTTAAGGTACGTACTACCTTGAGTACAATAATTTCTTAATTAAGTTTACTCAGCGATCTCCCCACGATATATTACTGTATAATATAAAATATCTCTATCACTATTTAAAAATATTTACTATTTAAAATAATATTTTCATAACTTTGTTTAAGACTAAATAACTTAATAACAACTTTCAGAACAACGTAAAGATTTATTTTATAAAAATATCAGAGTAATTATTTAATATTCATAAGTTCAATACTTAAATATAAAATATGAAAAATGTATAAATTAAAGATGTAGATATCCTATGTTTTAAATTGTTATACTTTGTAAGTTGGAATAGGCTTCATAAATATCTTTAAGGACGGTTTGTTCACGAGTAAACCTCATTGTTTCCAAAGTAGTTCCAAAACCGCTAAGTGAAAAGATGATGAATGTGAGAAACCCTTATTAGAGATTTTATAACAGCAAGTAGCTCACTTATTCAGTTCAAATATTTTACACCTGGCAAAACTACATTTAAAACTTGATTAAAAAGTAATTTTCGTTTTGAAAATCAAATTTTTATTATAATTATTTAATACATAAAAGTGTGTGTATATTTTAATATTATAATAATATAAACTAGCAACTAATATAAAAACAAAAATATTTTTGTAAAAAACAAATAATTGATTCTTGATATTTTTTTAATTTAACACAACTATTTGAAATATATTTGAGATATTTTGATTAACTGAAAACTTAACAGTTTCATAACGTATGTTAATAGACTGTTCAATAATTTTAAAAATGTCTATATTTTAACTACACGTAATTATATTATTTGATGATCAACTATTAAATTACGTGGCTTATTACATATACTTGATATTTGTAAACTTCCCATCAATACATTATCTAAAAAAAAAATTATCTTCGTTTAAATATTTGATAAGCAATTAATTAATATTAAGTTAGTTTTATGTACAATCAAATGGTAAATTATTTGTTAATCGCTGCCTCGAATTACGTGGCTACCGAGAGTATGTCAACACTGCCCGTTCACCCACCACCCAATTGTTGGTTGCAACCATTCTACACCACCTTGGTGTTCACGACGCAGCAGGTATTGTCGTGAAGAATTTATAGCTTATTACTCTCTCTTCATTATACAACAGTCTTATTAGCACTTAAAACTGACACTTGGTAAGTGACTGCAGAGCTGCGCATTAGTTAATATTGCTCTCAGAAAACTTGTTTTCTGCTTAGATTCATAAAACATTGCGTCATTTAACAAGTAATCTAGTTAGCCAAGGTAGTTAGTAAGCCTATGATAGATTTTAATAATAAAATGTAGTTCACGTTAGGTTATTTTGTATTTACTAATACAAGGCATTTAATTTAATATAATCAATTAAGAATACTAAGAAATTGTCTTTATAGAAAAATCCTACGCTTAATTTATTTAATTATTCAATTTCAAAATGCTACATAACAGGCAACCCCCCAATTACAATGCAGCATTAATTTAAGAATATGCAATACAAATGCCATGGAGCAGAATATATACATAGTTCAATGGCTCCATGGCATATATAATCATACACTAAATATTTACACAGTCCAACAACTAGCAATAATAAACCAGTATTATAAAATATTAAATAATATACCATCAAAAAAGTATAAATAGTATAATAAACAGGGAGCAACGAACAAAATAAATAGAATATATCATTACCAACAAATTGTAAATAAATATTTACAATTTAACTATGATCTAAAACTGAAGTAAAAACAACATAATAAGAACATAAAATAATATAACAAAATCAGCAACAACAAAACATTGTACAGTTATAATGCATATAATAAGTGATATAACCCTCCATCACTCCTTCTTGGTATCAATTACTAATGTTTAACTTTTATAAAAAATTTCGTATTGTCACATTAACTACTTATTTAGTGTTAATATTAATAAACTTAATGGACAATTAAATTTTTGAAGTAAAATCACACTATCCTCTTTACTATATTTCCACGTTCGTAAAACATTGTATATTCATACATTTTATCAAGCACTATTTTTAAAACTAATTGAATTAATTTATCGAGTATTGTGGTAGACTTGATAGGAATATCAGGATCTAATTTTGCTAACAAAAAACGCTTTCTTCCTTGGTTACGATAACATGCAATTTCGTTATATCGTTTTACTATTTGACCTATTTATTTTTTATGGAACAAATGCGTTGCTTAGTTAAAATAACAATGTGTGTTTATTAAAGTAGCAAACAATTAACTGATGCATTCGGACGTTTTTATTAATTAAAAGGTTTATATCTGTCACTATTTAAACTTTGTTTCATTATAATTTGACGGTCCTTCTTATGACACATTTACAGATTCATTAATATACTTTGAAATGTATAAGATTCATTATACTCGTAATATATAATTGGAGTGGCTATCACCAAACTTAAAGCAGTTAAACTTTAATGACCGTAAACATTTATTGATATTTCTGAAGAGA
The DNA here is from genome assembly GCA_035578905.1 of Stictocephala bisonia. Lineage (NCBI taxonomy): Eukaryota > Metazoa > Arthropoda > Insecta > Hemiptera > Membracidae > Stictocephala > Stictocephala bisonia. The sequence goes on along the minus strand of JAQJVL010001416.1, from coordinate 21,078 downwards.
CTACAGTCTATGAACCTTTATCTATGAATATATTCTAAAACAATCAAGGGTAGTCTCAACACCTTCAATGGAGACGAAGCTAGAACAACACTCATATGGTAAATAATAATATTTTTAACATGACATTTTCAAACCTAACAAATACAACAGTACACCTAAGAATATCAATTAACAGTAGCCTGACAAGTTATTAGTACAGACTTCCTAAGATGGTCAACAACCTGACCCCAGAGACGGACTCTTCAAAGCGTAGGTCAAGGAGAGTTAGGTAGAGACACTTCACCCCTTGCAGTCACCACCCTCCTGGAGTCGACTCGTGAAATCTCCCAGCAGCAGCTCCCGCAGTCACACTTCTCCACCTTCGACCTCCACCTGACTCTCCCCAGCCAGCCCCAGGCTTCCCTATTTATACTTCAGCTCCACGTTTACCAAACAACTCCCAAGCCACTGTCAATTACCTTCTAACCTACTTCCTACTTTCTATTTCCTAATACTATCTCTACTACAAATTTTTCATTATTAAACATTATCGTTTACACATTATTACATTAGGCCTATCATTACTACATTACGCCTGTCATCATTACATTAGGCCTACCATTATTACACTACTTGTCCTCATTATATATCTTTTAATTTTCCTAAACACCTCACATATTATTAAATTTAAAACTTTTAAGTTATACATATTATTAATATTTTATTTGGAATATTCTATTTATATGGCTATATATATATATATATATATATATATATATATATATATATATATATATATATATATATAAATATATATATATATATATATTTAATAAACTAAACATTAATTTTTTTGTTTTAAGAGTTTGTTGCTCATATTGGTTCTAATTTTTGAGATCATTTATAACCATCCAAATCTGAATTAAAAAGAGTAGTTGTGAGTAAACGTAGAATATTAATTAGTGGCATAATCTACTTCATTTAACCGTAATGACTGCACACCATTGTCTTAGTAATTGTGTGGAAGCACAATCACAGTATACTATTAAATGTTTTTAACTAATAACCAAGATGGTGGATCCTCTCCTTGTGATCTCTAGACATCTAATTACAGTCTTAATCAACATTAAGCTTTTATCTTTGGTCTGTTCCAGAAAAATTAAGTGTTTGCTTAACTAACCCACTTTAATGCACAATTTTGTCAATTAATACAAGTCATACAAAACTATCTTTGATGTATGTTTTTATACAATGTTTCTGTACACAACATTAATAAAATAATCCCTATATTTTTGTGATTATATATATCAGACTTCCTAGTTAAGGTTTCCAAAATCACAACCGAGGTTTTCTTGACCTATACGTTGGAGGTTACATTTACAAAAAATGTAAAAAAAATTGATATTAAAATGTAAATAAAACTAGGATCATATTTTAAATTAAAATTATGTCTAGGTGATGTATAAATATGAGATTAAATGATATGTAGATGACAAAGATTAATAATTTACTAATTTCAAATTAGAATTAATGTTAATAACTATTTCAAAATAAGTTTTTAAATAAGGAAATATTAAGAGTTATTTGTTTTATAACTTAATATATTAGAAACATCTACAAAGTATTTCGGTAAATCACTAATACAACAACATCGGTAAAATACTACTGAAACCATAAATGAAACAATTTCAAGGTTTTATGACAATCTTGAATAACATGCAAATATCAAAATAAGAAACCCAAAGGTTCTGATAAGTAAATGAATTCACGCTACAGACTGGAATATTGAGGGTTCAAATAAAAAACACCTCCACATCAATAGCTCCTAATGGAGTGGTGTAAATTACTCGTTTACCGTAAAGCTTTTATAGAAATATTCAGTGACTCTTCAATTTGAAAAGATTTGCATTTTTAATACTGACAATGAAGTAATTGAAATCATTTGAACATAGTTAAATGAAGTAAACTTATCATAGGTGTTATTAATTAATACGAGTCCGTATAAATTTTAGTAATTTAATAAATTTAATAAAATGTAGTAATAAATAAAAAGATATACTTATAATCACTTTTTAATCCATTTATACATATTTTAATCAAATTATATTAAACATTTAACTAGTAACTACGGTATCTGAACTACTGTTTAGTATTTTACATGACATTATTTTATTCCAAATTGAATATAGACAAATTTACAAGTATATCAATACTATTTTTAACTTATCAATGGATTTTTTTACGTAGCAACTATTAATAGTTCATATTTAAGATTAATTTGTTAAATAATCTGTGGAATATTGTAATTTAATAGTATTGATAAAAAAAATATAATAATAAAATAAGGTAATTGTGATTATGTTTCATTAATTCATGTTTTAGATTCCAAACACTATATTCCTTGAATAGTAAAAATTTAAATAAATGTTATAATTCTAAACACGCAGACTGGTGTGGATCACATATGAACCCATTTGTATGTAGCATTTTTACCACATTACTCTGAGAAAGTATCATAGTATCATAAATATAGGTTAAATTATATAGATAGGATTTTAATAATTTATTATTATATACTAAAAATAATTAATATAAGTTATATACATCTCAATGGTAAAAAATACATACACATTTGCTTAAACAGATAAGTTTTCGTCTTTGATTCGTAAGTAAATCATTATTTACTGGGTAAATCTAGCTACCTATGAAGTCTGCTACTCGTGATAAATAAAATATAATAAATATTTGCTCTACGTTACAATTTGATAACTATTAAATTGACGTATTATTTATCTAGAAGTAAAGGTAAATAATACTTCAATATACTTTACCTAAAGTCTATAAAAGTTTTAGCCGTCATCGGTCGCGTTGTTGATGAGTCAAAGTTCGGTCGTGCGTAAAGCAAAATTCTCATTAGTGAGTAAACTATTAAAAGTCCTAATATCAATCAATTAATTGGTGTATAAATAATAAAGATAAACTGTTTATACAATAGCTTTAAACACCAAATTAAAATTTACTGACAAAAGTACAAATTAAAATGAAATATAGAGCTGTAAACTTCCCATCAATACATTATCTAAAAAAATTATCTTCGTTTAAATATTTGATAAGCAATTAATTAATATTAAGTTAGTTTTATGTACAATCAAATGGTAAATTATTTGTTGATTGCTGCCTCGAATTACGTGGCTACCGAGAGTATGTCAACACTGCCCGTTCACCCACCACCCAATTGTTGGTTGCAACCATTCTACACCACCTTGGTGTTCACGACGCAGCAGGTATTGTCGTGAAGAATTTATAGCTTATTACTCTCTCTTCATTATACAACAGTCTTATTAGCACTTAAAACTGACACTTGGTAAGTGACTGCAGAGCTGCGCATTAGTTAATATTGCTCTCAGAAAACTTGTTTTCTGCTTAGATTCATAAAACATTGCGTCATTTAACAAGTAATCTAGTTAGCCAAGGTAGTTAGTAAGCCTATGATAGATTTTAATAATAAAATTTAGTTCACGTTAGGTTATTTTGTATTTACTAATACAAGGCATTTAATTTAATATAATCAATTAAGAATACTAAGAAATTGTCTTTATAGAAAAATCCTACGCATAATTTATTTAATTATTCAATTTCAAAATGCTACATAACAGGCAATCACCCAATTACAATGCAGCATTAATTTAAGAATATGCAATACAAATGCCATGGAGCAGAATATATACATAGTTCAATAGCTCTATGGCAAATATAATCATACACTAAATATTTACACTGTCCAACAACTAGCATTAATAAACCAGTATTATAAAATATTAAATAATATACCATCAAAAAAAGTATAAATAGTATAATAAATAGCGAGCAACGAACAAAATAAATAGAATATATCATTACCAACAAATTGTAAATAAATATTTACAATTTAACTATGATCTAAAACTGAAGTAAAAACAACATAATAAGAACATAAATAATATAACAATATCAGCAACAACAAAACATTGTACAGTTATATTGCATATAATAAGTGATATAGACCCTCCATCACTCCTTCTTGGTATCAATTACTAATGTTAACTTTTATAAAAAAATGTCGTATTGTCACATTAACTACTTATTTAGTGTTAATATTAATAAACTTAATGGACAATTAAATTTTTGAAGTAAAAACACACTATCCTCTTTACTATATTTCCACGTTCGTAAAACATTGTATATCCATACATTTTATCAAGCAGTATTTTTAAAACTAATTGAATTAATCTATCGAGTATTGTGGTAGACTTTTTAGGAATATCAGGATCTAATTTTGCTAACAAAAAACGCTTTCTTCCTTGGTTACGATAACATGCAATTTCGTTATATCGTTTTACTATTTGACCTATTTATTTTTTATGGAACAAATGCGTTGCTTAGTTAAAATAACAATGTGTGTTTATTAAAGTAGCAAACAATTAACTGATGCATTTGTACGTTTTTATTAATTAAAAGGTTTATATCTGTCACTATTTAAACTTTGCTTCATTATAATTTGACGGTCCTTCTTATGACACATTTACAGATTCATTAATATACTTTGAAATGTATAAGATTCATTATACTCGTAATATATAATTGGAGTGGCTATCACCAAACTTAAAGCAGTTAAACTTTAATGACCGTAAACATTTATTGATATTTCTGAAGAGACTACAGTCTATGAACCTATATCTATGAATATATTCTAAAACAATCAAGGGTAGTCTCAACACCTTCAATGGAGACGAAGCTAGAACAACACTCATATGGTAAATAATAATATTTTTAGCATGCCATTTTCAAACCTAACAAATACAACAGTACACCTAAGAATATCAATTAACAGTAGCCTGACAAGTTATTAGTACAGACTTCCTAAGATGGTCAACAACCTGACCCCAGAGACGGACTCTTCAAAGCGTAGGTCAAGGAGAGTTAGGTAGAGACACTTCACCCCTTGCAGTCACCACCCTCCTGGAGTCGACTCGTGAAATCTCCCAGCAGCAGCTCCCGCAGTCACACTTCTCCACCTTCGACCTCCACCTGACTCTCCCCAGCCAGCCCCAGGCTTCCCTATTTATACTTCAGCTCCACGTTTACCAAACAACTCCCAAGCCACTGTCAATTACCTTCTAACCTACTTCCTACTTTCTATTTCCTAATACTATCTCTACTACAAATTTTTCATTACTAAACATTATCGTTTACACATTATTACATTAGGTCTATCATTACTACATTACGCCTTTCATCATTACATTAGGCCTACCATTATTACACTACTTGTCCTCATTATATATCTTTTAATTTTCCTAAACACCTCACATATTAATAAATTTAAAACTTTTAAAGTTATACATATTATTAATATTTTATTTGGAATATTCTATTTATATGGCTATACATATATATTTAATAAACTAAACATAACTTTTTTTGTTTTAAGAGTTTGTTGCTTATAATGGTTCTAATTTTTGAGATAATTTATAACCATCCAAATCTGAATGAAAAAGAGTAGTTGTGAGTAAACGTAGAATATTAATTAGTGGCATAATCTACTTCACTTAACCGTAATGACTGCACACCATAGTCTTAGTAATTGTGTGGAAGCACAATCACAGTATACTATTAAATGTTTTTAACTAGTAACCAAGATGGTGGATCCTCTCCTTGTGATCTCTAGACATCTAATTACAGTCTTAATCAACATTAAGCTTTTATCTTTGGTCTGTTCCAGAAAAATTAAGTGTTTGCTTAACTAACCCACTTTAATGCACAATTTTGTCAATTAATACAAGTCAGACAAAATTAACTTTGATGTGTTCTTTTATACAATGTTTCTGTACACAACATTTATAAAATAACGCCTATATCTTTGTGATTATATGTATCACACTTAGTAGTTAAGGTGTCAAAAATCACAACCGAGGTCTTCGTGACCTTTACGTTGGAGGACTCAGAAAAAAGTTCTTTCACATGACTATAGAGATTTTTCCATCATAATTACTGCACCGACTCTTTACTTTCATTACAATACCTACAGTCATATGTTTTAAATATCTAGATAGGTGAATGCATAGAGGACATTTTTGAAGCTTATCTTATGTGTAACTTCTGTTACAGCTAGATAACTTTATATTCAAAAGAAACCGTTAATTGCTTCGAGGGTAATGTTGTGAAAGTACATATTTATTTAAAAGAAACCACTACATACAAAATGAAGTGGCTTTATCTAAACAATAAGTAAGACTGCAACAAAAGTATAAATATAATCGCAAAGGTACAGTTTCGGCACATAATTTATGCGAATTCATAATATTTTAGCATAATTATATATATTTTATTATCTATATATTAGAACATGTGTGATATAAATACTGTAACCTTATCAAATACTAACATATTATAAAATATCAATATCAATATTGTAAACGTTTTTTATTCAGATGTGATTCCTTGAATAGATACTAAGAAGCGTGACTGAGTAGTGGATTAATTTAGTTTTATAACAGCTGTGTTAGTTTACGAGAATTACCTTTCACTAAGGAAGTCACGAAGTTAATGTTTTAGTATTACTTGGAATATAGTTTGTAGTAAATAGTACTAAAATCAGAAGAAATAGTTGGTAGTATAGTCCGACTTATGATAAGTCCCCCACCACGCACTGTCATATGTTCTTAGTACAGTCATAGCTAGAAGCAAGGATCTGTCATTACAACAATGACCCTACTTGCCACAATGGTTACATTTGATTTCCTATCGCGTTGTTAAATAATTGAACATAATTAAATTCCAATTGAGTTGTATTGAATTATTATTAATGATATAAATACTATAGTAATAGTCAGTTTCACCAACCTTAGTACAAATTTTTCTAATCATTGTTAACATATTTTACCATAGTTGATTTAAAATGTTTTGTACGTTACTGTACCTTGCATCTCATTGGAGCTTAATGAGCACTGTGGTTGGAGAAGTAAACATTCTTTCTCTTCTACATGCCATTTAGTTTGCGTTTTATAAAAAAAACCTAATGAAAAATGGCTTTATATTGTTCTATTTTAACAAAGTTTAGGTAAGTTTAAATAATAATAGATAAAAGAAGTGGGAGGGAGTATGATTCTTTACTATCTTTATTATTAACAAAAATTTTTGTTTTCAACTATGTTACCTTTATTAATCTTTCTCAAGCTTATAATAATGAACAATTATTAACATAGGTTTAATGTATGGTATAATTCCACTATCAGACAACAAATATAAATAAATTACTATTTACAATATGTTTAACAAGACACATCTATAACTATATATTTTATTTCGTAAGATAAATTGGTTGTGTAAAACTGCCAAGTGCTACCCTCAATCTACGGCCTTCGTAAATGGCTTATTTTAGAGTTATGATATTGTAAGTGGCTGGAAAAAAAGTTTCGCGATCCGCCCTAAGGGTCCATCACACTAGCCCTCAAACTTTCCATGTTACCCATATGTGAAGAAAGTTTTAAACATTTTTTTTTATCTATTCAGTTTAGTTGTTAATAAGACAAATTGAATATCTGAGCTGTTGATGTTTTGTACCCTAGTTAAGGTTATTACAAATTGTGAACAAGAAGCGTTTTTGTATTAAGTGTTTGCTTATGTTGTAACTGATTATTTCTGTTATTTTAACTTTTAATTATATTTATTCTAGTGTTTTAAAAAATATAATGTGTTATTTATATATGCATTTACCATACATTCAATTTCATAAGGAAAATTGGTTGCCTCAAACTTCTAAGCGCTACACTCCACCAACATCCTTCGGAAATGGCTCATTTTATGGCTTTCTTTTTTTAGATGGCGGGAAAAATAAGTTTTGCAAACCGCGTTTAAGGATCGGCCCCGTTGGCCTTCAAAGTTCCCATTTTAATCTTATGTAAACAAGGTTTCTAAATTTTGTTTGATTTGTAAAATGATACACATTAAATATTCTAGCTGTTAATTTTTTATACACATATTAACAAGGCACAAGGCCAAACCTTCAAGAAGCTGGTATTTACTTGAACAAATCAGTGTTCACACAGAGTAGATTAAAATTTCTAGACGGAATTATTGACAATGCAGTCGACCAAACAAGGCAACAGACAATTCTTACACAAATAATATAGTGTACAGAGATGTTTTAACTTAACAATAACACATTATTAATTTAAATATATCATTATGAGATTTTCATAATTATTAAGAATTCAATATTAAACATTATATATTTAACGGCAACATTTGTATTTTACAAGTTTGCACCTTTAAGCCACTAGTATAGTTCAATCCTGCAAGTCATCTAATATTTTTTGTTACTCCTTAACATACTTTGTTTTAGTACTGTGAATAAAGATACTAATATTACTGTTATTGCATTATTTAAAATTTCCCTGACAAGTTTATTTATATGCATCACAAAAGAGATATTTTGCTAAATTCCTCAAAAAAAATTTTAATTTTCCTGAAACAAATCAGACCTAGTCTGTGCAAGATAAATCATATGGTATTTCTATCTTAAAGAATATTGCTGTCCTTGAGAACAAGACAGATGGAGACAAAGGAATGATTTGTTAAAAGAAACCTGAAAAAATAAAATACACACATTCTTCATGGTTACTTTGGTTCTACATTTATTTATTTGTTGCTGAATTCATTTCAATACATTTTGTAACCAATAATAACAGAGAAACTTACTTTCATAACATATTTTAAGGTAGACATTATTTACTATGAAAATAATATCTTTTATAGTAAAAAGGAACTTTTTAGTTTTAAAGATTACCCATACAACTTTATTATTGATTTACAAACATAATAGAACATAAAATACTTTACAATAAATGCGCGATGTATCCGAATAGAATCTGGATTTATAAGTTCGATTCAGTTTTCTGTTTAACTTGAAATAAAAAAAATGTGCACATTCAACAAACATTTTAACCACTGTTAAATTGTTTACAACCAACATTTTTATTTTCCAATAACAGCGGTAAAAATCCATGAAGACCAACCGTCCTCCTTTCTTTAAAAAAAGTATTGTAAAAATTCCACCACCTTTTCTAATTTTTAACTTTGCTGTTGATACTGCATATGTTTTCCAGTATTACAACAACAAAATTCCCTCGTATATTATATTTATTTAGTTAATGTGAAAAAAACTCAAAAACTTACGTATTTCGGAAGCGATGTATTTTTATTTATTTTAATCTATACATATATAAGCCAAATACCACTCACTCACTCACTGACTGACTAAACACGAAATCTCAAAAACCACCGAACGGATTCGTATGAAACTTGGTACGTAGCTTCCTCTAGGGTAGTAGGTGCTCGCTAAGAAACGGTTTCAAAAAATTCAATCAGGTTCACGACCAAACCGTGAAAAACGTGACTTTTAAATTTATGTATTTTTTGTGAACCTACAAATCACATTGCAACAAAACTTGGTACCAAGCTTCCTTTTAGGACTTAGATGAACTCTAGAAAAAAGTTTTCACAAAGTTCGGGTCATTTCAGCACTATAAAGAACTAGCAGAAAGTACCCGTGCTTCACTACGGATTATGATTAAGGAACGGATTCGAATGCAAATTGGTATGTAGCTTTCTCTAGAGTTGTAGGTGCTCTCTGAGAAACTGTTTCAAACAATTAAATCGGGTTCTCGACCAAACCGCGTAAACGCGACGTTTAATTTTTGAATTTTCTGAACTTAAACATTAGATTAAAAGAAAATTTGGTGCTAAACTTCCTTTTAGGTCTAAGATGAATTCTGGACGTTTTTTCTGAACTTACAAAGCAGATCGCAACTAAAATTGGTGCTAAGCTTTCTTTTAGGTCTTCAATGAACTGTAATAAAAATTTTACAACAAGTTTGGTTCTGCTCGGCACTATAACTCTTTATATACTTTGCATAAGTGCTTATAAAAAAAAAAAAAACATTTCAATCACGTTTCAAACCAAACAGCAAAAAACTCGATACTTGACGATTGTTGTATATTTTCTAAGCCTAGACAACAGATCACAAATAAACTTGATACTATGATTCTTCGGCTGATTGTAAATTAGCGATAGCAGTCTTGGCTGTTCACTAAAAGGCCGGTTCTTATCAGTTGACCTCTGCCCTCCCTCCCACTCACCGCACCTCACCAGCACCGCACCGCAGTACGGCTCGGCTCATATCAGTCCAGTACACGCTTTTGACCTGAACACTGCTTTGCTGTTTGTTCAGTTCTGTCCATTGCTTATTGCTTCTGAATACTAAATACTTTTTCTTAAATATTTTTTTTGCCCCACTATTTGCTACCATAGTAGTCGATTGCCTCACATCCTTTCATACCATCATTTTTTTACCTTTTTTCATGTCATAACTCTGACCATTCTTAATAGTTTCTCCTGGTTCAAACTTGATACAGTTGACATAACTCTGTAGTTACAACTCCGGCCACTCCACTTTGGGTAGGGTGTTCCCTTACTACATGAGTTTATATTGGTATTTTATCCTGTTAACTATTTGCTTCTTTTACTTACTGCTTGCTTCAATTCTAGATCATCTGCTTGGGCTTGAACCTTTTCATTTCATCTTCTTCTTCTAAAATACAAAGCTAAATTTTTCTTTATTCATCTTAATACTTTTTCTGAACAGTTGCACGACAATGGTTATTGAAACATTCGATATTGATGGTGTGGCAGTAACCTCACCATGTCATAAAGATCACTGGGGACGGGGCTTGCCTTTTCTCCTCTTTATCTTATCTGGTCCACTGTACAGCTTCACTAACACTCCGAGTGCGCGCTGACATTGTGCGTCACGTGTGTAACTGGCGCAGACTTAAGCCTTACACCTTGACCATAAATAAAATCCCTTACAGAACTAAACGTCAGTACATCGCCGACATGTCACAGCCTTACTTCTATGGAACCTTTTGTGAGCTCATGGTTGCAACAGAGGTCTTTCCTTATAAGTTCGAGCACTTTCGTGACAGAAAACTCTTAGCCTGTTATGGGAATGAGGTTCAGGAAATAAAAAGACTTAAGTTCTCTGGTGATGACATGGCAGGGCACTTTGACGTTTTTATACCTTGCGAACAACCTTATGTACCAAATTATTTTCAAAACAGTCTACATACCTCAAAATCTTATGCCTCAACATTAAAATCCCAACCTGGTTTTTCTGAATCTATGTCCACCGACCCTATTACATCCGAACCTGGCCCATCTTCCCTTTGTGTCTATGAACCTGCTGCAGTCCAACCAGGCTCTTCTCAGCCCATCCTATCAAACCTTGAAACTCCCTTAGACATGAGTTTGGACGAATCAATCGTAACAGTGATCACACCTCAAAAATCTAGAGGTAGAAAACGAAGGAAAAGATTCACTGATTCCATCCGAAAAAAGCAGGTTAGGGAGTCTGTTGCTAAAAATACGGAGAGCCACCCTGAAATGCATAGAAAGGCTGTTAAAAAATATGCCGAGAGCCACCCTGAAGTGCACAGAAGGGCTGTTCAAAAATATGCCGAGAGCCACCCAGAAGTAAACAGAAGGGCTGTTAAAAAAATATACCGAGAACAACCCCGAGATTAATAGAAAGTCTGTAAAGAAGTACTCAAAAAACCATCCTGAAGTTAATCGTGAGGCTATGTCAAAGTACAATGAGAGGCGTGCACAAGTAAAGTTACTGCCATGGACAATCAAGAAACTCTCAGGTTTCAAGTATGACCCAAAAATTGAATATTCTACATATAAAATAGTTCAACTTGGACCTCGAGAAAAGTGCAATTTCTGCCATGCTTTAAAATGGAAAGACGAAAGCCCCGGAATGTGTTGCAGTAATGGAAAAGTTCAACTGCTTCCCTTTCAAAAATATCCCGACCCCTTCCTTACATAGCCTTCTTTCTCACGACCATCCTGAGGCTGAGCATTTTCTTAATAATATTCGCAAATACAATGGTTGTTTCCAAATGACGTCGTTTGGAGCAAAAGAGATAAAAGGAGACCATTTCATGCCAACATATAAGGTGCAAGGCCAGGTTTATCATAGAATAGGGAGTCTAATTCCTTGAACACAACAGCAGCCGTCTTTCCTTCAGATATATTTTGTTGGTGATGATAACCGTGAAAGAGACATTCGCTGTGGGTACTTTCAAGATGTCAAGCCAGCATTGGTAGGCCAGCTCCAAAAAATTATTCATGAACATAATAAATATATCAAAGAGTTCAAAGCTGCTATTGATTCTGTTCCCAAAGATCAGCAAGATTTCCAGGTAGTTATCACTGCTGACCAGAAGCCTTCGAGTGCTCACAAGGGACGTTACAATATTCCTACCACTAACAAAGTTCCTGTCTTGATTGTAGGCCAGGTGTTTGAAAAGCGAGACATTGTGATATACAGTAGGGAAGACAAACTGATAAGAATCAGTGAGCTACATCGAGCGTATGATTCTCTTCAGTATCCTCTCATGTTCTGCCGTGGTGAAGATGGCTATTGTATCAACATCCCTCAGCGTGACCCAATCACCAAGACAGCACTTAAGAAAACTGTGTCTGCAGCTGATTTCTACGGATATAATTTAATGGAGCTAGAAGGCGAAGAACCATATTTACTTTTGTTTCGCAACCTCCTCAACCAATTTTGGTTAATATGTACGCAAAAATTGAAACAGAACGGCTAAACTTCATTCGAAACATCCAAAAAAAAGTTGAGGAGTGAAGACTACATTCACTTGAAGGATGCCATGAGAAAAGCTGATGCTCAGGTATCGGAGGCTGGGTAAGATGGTTGTACTGCCATCAAGCTTCACTGAAGGACCTCGCTACATGCATGAGCGTACTCAGGATGCCATGACCTATGTCCGCCATTTTCGTTGTTCGGATCTCTTTATAACTTTTACGTGCAACCCAAAATGGCGAGAGATATGTGAACTGCTCAAGGAAGGTCAGAAGGCTCAGCACAGACATGACTTGGTAGCGCGGGTTTTCTACTTAAAAGTGAAGCATTTGATGAAACTAACAAAAGGGTCTATATTTGGAGCATGTAGATGTCACATGTTCTCCATAGAATGGCAAAAAAGAGGCCTTCCTCATGTACACATTCTCCTTTGGCTAGAAGAAAAGATTAAACCAGACATGATTGACAGAGTTATTTGTGCAGAGATACCTGACCCAGAGCTAGACCCTGCCCTCCATGAGATTGTGAAGTCAACTATGATCCACGGCCCATGTGGTGCTCTCAATAGAAATTTGCCCTGTATGGTTAATGGAGCTTGCAGCAAAAAGTATCCCCGTCCTCTACTAAGAGAAACACAGACTGGGGAAGACGGTTATCCTAAATGCGTTCTCCTTCAGATGGTGGATTTGTTGTTGACATCAACGGGGTTAAAAGCTTGACCATCAATGGGTGGTACCTTTTAAACCCTGTCCTGTCTCGCACCTTTTCAGCGCATATCAACGTCGAGTACTGCAACTCTGTCAAGTCTATCAAATATATTTGCAAATACGTCAACAAAGGGTCCGATCAAGCAGCTTTTACAGTTGAAAATGAACTTGACGAGGTGACAAGGTACCAGACAGGACGCTACATTAGTACTTCTGAAGCTGTCTGGCGAATTCTCTGCTTTCCAATACACGATCGCCATCCCCCAGTCATGCATCTTGCAGTTCATCTTGAAAACGGCCAAAGAGTTTATTTTAACGAAGAAAATGTCATGGAAAGGCTAAACAACCCGCCAAAAACTACTCTTTTGGGCTTCTTCGATCTGTGCAAAACCGATGCGTTTGCAAGAACCCTCCTTTACTCTGAAGTTCCGTCATATTTCGTATGGAAAAAGAGTACCTTTTGTAGAAGAAAGCAAGGGAAATCAGTACCAGGCTATCCCGGGGTGAAAAAAAGATCAGGTTTTAGGCAGGGGTATATACTGTTCACCCTAATAACTCTGAGTGCTATTTTCTACGCCTTCTCCTACACGAAGTTAAAGGGCCTACGTCAGTTGAATATCTTAGGAACGTAAATGGAGTGGTCCACCAAACGTTTCAGTCTGCATGTACAGCTCTTGGTTTGCTCGAAGACGACACTCACTGTGATCGAACACTAGAAGAAGCTTCACTCTCAGACTCCCCGTCCAAGATCCGCGAACTACTTGCCATCACGTTGGTGTTTTGCCAAGTAAATAGTCCTCTCACATTATGGGAAAAACACCGCGACAGTTTGGTGGACGACGTAAAGAGGTCGATGGGGACAGATTTTGGGGATATACAACAGCGTATGGACATTGTGTACAACAAATGTTTGGCTTTACTCGAAGATTTCGTGTATTCAATGTCTGGACACCGTCTCCAAAACTATGGTCTTCCTACACCACTTCGCGAGCAAGAGTCCATCACTAACAACCTGGGAACGCCTCAGAGAAATTTCTTTCGATGTAGTCCAGCTCTGTGAAATGGTTGCTGTAAATGTTCCAAAGCTGAACGAAGAACAAACTGAATATTTACAAAGAAATTACCTGCAGTATTATTTCAGAATCTGGGCAACTCTTTTTCCTGGACGCTCCCTGGTGGTACCGGAAAAACATTTTTGATCAATTTGTTGTTAGCAAAAATAAGGGATTGAGAAAAAGAATGGCCATCGCAGTTGCATCCTCTGGCATTGCTGCGACACTGCTTGATGGTGGGAAGACGGCTCATTCAGCTTTCAAGTTGCCTCTCAACCTGAACCACTCAGAAACACCTATTTGCAACATATCAAGACAAAGCAATATGGGCCAGGTACTCAAAGAAACAGTATTAATTGTTTGGGACGAGTGTACCATGGCTCACAAAGGAGGTATAGAGGCTCTGGACAGGACACTTCAAGACATCAGGAACTGCAAACGTCTAATGGGCGGAGTATCAGTTCTGCTGGCTGGAGACTTCAGGCAAACCTTCCCCGTGATACCTCGAGGAACTCGGGCTGATGAGGTGAAAGCGTGCCTTAAGTCATCCTTCTTATGGCCAAAAATTAAAATCCTGTCTTTGAGAGTTAACATGAGAGTTCATTTGAATGGAGATTTGAAAGCAGAAGAATTTTCTACATTAGTTTTACAAATAGGTGATGGTAAACTGCTAGAAGGTAAATGTGCATGAAGGTAAATCATGAAGGTAAATGTGCAATACCTCAAAATCTTTGTCATACTGTTAGTGATATGAAGACACTGCTTGACAAGATATATCCTAACTTAAATGACAATGTGAACAATAGTCCAACATGGTTGCAAGAGAGGGTGATTCTTACCCCAACTAACGACTCTGCAAATATAATAAACCTTTCGTTGTTAGAAAAATTGCCTTCTGCTGTTGTGAGGTATGAATCTGTGGACTCAGTGGTTGAGACAGAAGACGCTGTTCACTATCCAGCGGAGTTTCTCCACATTCTGAACCCCCCTGGAATTCCACCTCATGTTCTTTCTCTAAAAGTCGGTGCTCCAATAATGCTACTCCGCAACCTAAACCCTCCCAAACTCTGTAACGGTACCAGGCTGCAGGTGAAAACTCTGGCATAAACATGTTATTGAAGCGACAATATTTACAGGCGTTGGTCAAGGAGAAACTGTTTTTATTCCCCGAATTCCTCTTATTCCCTCAGACTACCATTTTGCATTCAAACGTCTGCAGTTCCCTGTAAAATTATGCTATGCCATGACTATTAACAAGGCACAAGCAAAGTTTGAAGATGGCTGGGGTAGATCTGAGCAATGACTGTTTCTCCCATGGCCAGTTATACGTAGCATGTTCTAGAGTAAGCTCATCTGACAGTCTGGTCGTCCTTCAGCCAGAAAAAAGGACTAAAAATGTTGTTTACAAAGAGGTACTAAGCACTTAAGAAAACTACAACACCAATTTTGGCTGTCCGTATATATCTATCAGACTAAAATGTACTAAAATATTTTTAAGTACTTGCATATATTAAACTACCTGGTGGGACTGTTCCGGCAGAGGCTAGGGTGACTGCCTTACCAAATAAAACTACCCGGTGGGATTGATTCGGCAGAGGCTAGGGTGACTGCCTTACCAAATAAAACTACCCGATGAGACTGTTCCGCAGAGGCTAGGGTGACTGCCTTACCAAATAAAACTACCCGTGGGATTGATTCGGCAGAGGCTAGGGTGACTGCATTAACAAATAAAACTACCCGGTGTGATTGATTCGGCAGAGGCTAGGGTGACTGCCTTACCAAATAAAACTACCCGGGGTTTTTAATTAAATGTTTTATATATATATATATTTTTTTTAAATAAGTTGTAAATATGGTCTCTACCTGCCGTCCTCCCCGTGGCGAGACTGGATACGCCAGACTCATTTTCTCAATTTTAATTCTGGTAAACCAACGGGCAGATGTACTCGAGTTACTAACAATTAATTATTTCGTTCCTCGGCGAAAATACACAACCCGTACATAGGTCCTAATGTAAGTGTTCCTTAATCATAATCCGTAGCGAAGCACGGGTACTTTCTGCTAGTAAAATAATATAACACTAAAATCCATTTCTACGGTGTTATCAACTGTTGAGGAGTCGGAATATTTGTCACTAAAGAATTCATTTTTATGTTCACTGTAATAAAAGAGTATGATTTTAAAAAGCATCTCCAGTGCCATGAGGAACACAATCTCTAGTTATTTTTTGAGGTTGTGGCTTTGCAGCTCCAACTACACCGCTTAGAAAATAAATATATTTTTCATTACTTCACTTTAGTGTTTTCAATCAACAACTATGCATTGCAAAATATTATCTATTGTTGAGTTTAGTAAAACAATTTGGAATGTTATGATAAACAAATATTAGTACTCTGGATGCTAAATTAATAATGTAAATAGATTTAGACCTATTATTAATCTAATAAACACAAACAAACAAAAATGACCAACCTACTGAATTAAGAGCTAAAATTACCGATGGTCCTTATAACACTAAACAATGTCAACCAGAAATCAGTTTGTTTAGTGCTCCCTTTTGATTTGAAAAATAAAACTACACCACGGATAAGCAACTAAATATTTGAACATCACTTATATATATAATAAATAACTTGAAAACTTACTTAAGTTTAGATCAGAAAGTAAATTAATTAATGTTATAATTATTTGACAGCTAAATATATCAATGTAAACAAACACTTTTCAAGGTGTATCTTATTTTTATCTGTCTGTTGTATGGCAAAGGTTATTTATTTTCATAATAAAATATTGTTAAAAATATACCATTATTAAGTACACACATGTAAAATAAATTGAGAAATGTATCTTCTTTAAATGTAAAGAAAATTTGATATTAAAATGGAAATAAAACTGGGATCATATTTTAAATTAAAATTATGTCTAGGTGATGTATAAATATGAGATAAAATGATATGTAGATGACAAAGATTAATAATTTACTAATTTCAAATTAGAATTAATGTTAATAACTATTTCAAAATAAGTTTTTAAATAAGGAAATATTAAGAGTTATTTGTTTTGTAACTTAATATATTAGAAACATCTACAAAGTATTTCGGTAAATCAGTAATACAACAACATCGGTAAAATACGACTGAAACCATAAATGAAACAATTTCAAGGTTTTTATGACAATCTTGAATAACAGGCAAATATCAAAATAAGAAACCCAAAGGTTCTGATAAGTAAAATGAATTCACGTTACAGACTGGAATATTGAGGGTTCAAATAAAAAACACCTCCACATCAATAGTTCCTAATGGAGTGGTGTAAATTACTCGTTTACCGTAAAGCTTTTATAGAAATATTGAGTGACACTTCAATTTGAAAAGATTAGAATTTTTAATACTGACAATGAAGTAATTGAAATCATTTGAACATAGTTAAATGAAGTAAACTTATCATAGGTGTTATTAATTAATACGAGTCCGTATAAATTTTAGTAATCCCAATTTAATAAAATGTAGTAATAAATAAAAAGATATACTTATAATCACGTTTTAATCTATTGATACATATTTCAATCAAATTATATAAAACATTAAACTAGTTACTACGGTATCTGAACTACTGTTTACTATTTTACATGACATTATTTTATTCCAAATTGAATATAGACAAATTTACAAGTATATCAATACTATTTTTAACTTATCTATGGATTTTTTTACGTAGCAACTATTAATAGTTCATATTTAAGATTAATTTGTTAAATAATCTGTGGAATATTGTAATTTAATAGTAGTAATAAAAAAAATAATAATAAAATAAGGTAATTGTGATTATGTTTCATTAATTCATGTTTTAGATTCCAAACACTATATTCCTTGAATAGTAAAAAGTTAAATAAATGTTATACATTCTAAACACGCAGACTGGTGTGGATCACATACGAACCCATTTTTGTATAGCATTTTTACCACATTACTCTGAGAAAGTATCATAGTATCATAAAATTTAGGTTAAATTATATAGATAGGATTTCAATAATTTATTATTATATACTAAAAATAATTAATATAAGTTATATACATCTCAATGGTAAAAAATACATACACATTTGCTTAAACAGATAAGTTTTCGTCTTTGATTCGTAAGTAAATCATTATTTACTGGGTAAATCTAGCTACCTATGAAGTCTGCTACTCGTGATAAATAAAATAAAATAAATATTTGCTCTACGTTAAAATTTGATAACTATTAAATTGACGTATTATTTATCTAGAATTAAAGGTAAATAATACTTCAATATACTTTTACCTAAAGTCTATAAAAGTTTTAGCCGTCATCGGTAGCTTGTTGAAGAGTAAAAGTTCGCTCGTGCGTAAAGCAACATTTTAATTAGCGAGTAAACTATTAAGTCCTAATATCAATCAAATTAATTGGTGTATAAATAATTAAGATAAACTGTTTATACAATAGCTTTCAACACCAAATTAAAATTTACTGACAAAAGTACAAAATTATTATGAGAATAGAGCTGAAATAATGAAAAAATATTTTGATATCCTGACGAGAAAAAGATGTTTCATCTTGTTTTAAACTTAAACATTAATTACTTGTTGTTGATCATACTTTTAGTATATGCAGAGTACATATATACCATGTCAGGTTACAATAGTTTACTAGAGTTCAAAAAGTAAAAGTTAACTATTGATATATCAATAGTTAATGTTTATTGACTATTGTCAACAATAATGTCTATTGTTATAACAATATACATCATTCTTCTGGAGTGATTAAATTATTAAATATTAACATTTTTAGTTAACTGTTCCATTAGGCGAGTCATTATAATTTTACATATTGTAATAATATATTTATCAGGAATGTTATCGTTATTCAAAAAGTCAATTGTACAACATTATGATAATTACTATGATTTTCTTAGAATATGTAAACCGGTTGTATGGTTCAGATAATAATTATAATTTTCAAATAAATACCAAAATTTGTGTATGTTATGTACTACTGTTATGTTATACTACATCATTACATTACATTCCTATTATATTTTAAACTGACATTTCTTTAATTGGGTTTATTTTCCGTTCATTACTAAACAAAAAGTCATGATAATATTAAAATAATATTAAAACTCTTTTACTACAAGATTACAATTATCACCTAAAACCTAATGAATAAATTTTCATAGCCAGGTTACTTATGAAAAACGATTTTTTCTAAGCTATTATTGTTTAAATTTGATTTTTACTGTAGAAATAGAATTTTTGCATTGTTATTACTAGAAATAATTAGTTGAAAAACCTGTTTCACTTAATTTACCCCTTAAACTAATTAAAATACTTAAATATTTAATTAATAAATTTTAAGTAATTTAAATGTTTCTGTAACCTTCATTAACATTTTATTTTATTGAACATTACATCAGTATTTGAATTATACTTTACCTTCATTTTATAGGAAAACTATTTCACTACACATTTTCCACATAAAATAATTTGTCTATTATAACCCTTATAGAACCACTATTCTACAGCATATTACAGAATCTTAACTACCTAAAATGTGGGCAAAAAAACATTAACCCCCTTATATTTTCGTTTACGCTCTTCCAATTTTTACGAGGTATTCAATTTATGGACCGTCTGAACGGAAGCATGTTTTACGACTGTTTGGGAAAGAGTTGAAAATTAAGTTGGGGGACTGATGACGCCAACATTTCTAGTGGACCATCATGTTTGAAAAATGCCAATATTTAGTCAGTTATTTTTTTAAAAACAATTTAACAATATTTGTGTTTCTGCTTAATCATCCTTAGTATACAAAAAATAATTACCAACTAAGACATGTTTATTGTTTAGTAAGTGTCACGTTACAAAAATAAATATGAAGTTAGTACAGCATTATGTTTTTAAATGGATATATTGTGTGTACTTTGCATATACTAAAAGTATGAACAACAACAAATAATTAATATGTATGTTTAAAACAAGATGAAAACATCTTTCCTCGTCAGGATTTCAAATTTTTTTTTCATTTAGAGGCACTTCGTAATTTTCATGGTTAGGTGTGGTAGATATTTAATAATGTCTCAAGTTATAAAGGCTTATTAATTTGTATATAAAAAGGCTGTTTATATACAAATTAAATAATCAAGAAATACATTAAACTATATAAAAGAAAGAGAAGACAAATTATTGGGCAAGTTTTACATTTAACAAACCATTTAACACTCTTTAAAGAAAAATTAAAATATCAAACATTCATAAAAACTACAAACACATTAAAAAACAAACTGAATAACCCTAAAAACAAAATTAAAATCTATCAGGAATTTATGAAATTATCTGTGATAACTGCGAAGAAAAATACATAGGACAGATGAAAATAAATTTTAAAAGTAAGATTGAAAGAACATTTTTCGCACATTAAATTTAACAGAGAAGAAAAGTCAGATTGCTAGACATTGCTTGACAATAAATGATAATATCAGCAAAGAAAATTGAAAATTAATAGAGTCGGTTTCATCTTCTAAATACTAAAATACCTGGGAAACATATTTTATAAACAAAATTAATTTATCTATAATGAACTATGAAAATAGGCCTACTCAAAATTCTCGTTTAT
>JAQJVL010001415.1:87500-192963 GCA_035578905.1 Stictocephala bisonia | reverse complement strand
TCACTTTTTAAAGTAAGCCCCCATGGCGGGTGCCACGCAGAGCCACTTCGCCCCGTTTTCGGAGCCGTCTAGCAATGTATTCTGGCTCTCCAAGCGTCAGGGTCTTATGCACCATTCGGCCTGTGAGCACCCTGCATACATCCTCCGTAAGAGGAAGTTTGGCATCTTGCCTGAAGGAGGACACATGGTCGAAGCGCTTCCTTAATACTGGTCTGTCATTTGTTCATAAAAATATCAGCTGTTGCATTGTTGTCAAACTTATATATATTACGATTTCCTTAACCTACAATTATGTGCCAATGGTAATGAAATGTATACATCATAAGTATTTGCTTATTTAGTGATTCTGAAAAAAATCAGATTTTAAGATAAAGTGACAGTGGACATTTAAATGTGTAACATTAAAACAAATATACTAACAAAGCCATTTGATAAAACTTAAAGTTCAATGCACCAAGGGAAAATAGCTTAAAACTATACCATTCTGTTTATAACAGAATAAACACACCTACACTTATTTAATAACATTTTTTTAGTATCACAAGGTTGAAGTTAAGCCTTAAAGCTATAAAAATGTTAGTATACTAAGGGACATGCCTGAACACTTCACGCACCAACTCTGTACCTCGTGCTATTTTGGTATTTTTCATTGCACCACTTACATTGCCAAAAAACAGAACCTCTTATGTCTTACATTCTTATATTCTTACATATGAGACGCCGACACAACGTTGTTGGTATTTTAAGGCGAATATTAATGATTATATGAGTGTAGGATGAGTGTGGATGAGTGTAGTCTGGTTACCAACTGAGTTCAACTGTTCCTCAGAAAGCGCAATTTATTAATAGCCCAACAGCCAGGGCAACTAAGGGACCTACAGCTTTACGCGGAATCCGAACCACGTAGTGCTGGTCTGATTTTCAGCTGATTGACAAGCCTGATACTCAGTTATCTCCCCCACAACATCCGCTCAATGATTACCATCCAACATAGACACCCCAGACTTATCTAGTAGTGTCCACGCCGATAGCAACCACTGAGCGGACGCCATGTCGGTATTAAGAGGACCGAGGATCCTTCCTATATGTCAAGTTGCACTGTATGGTAAATGGTAACAAAGGATATGATTGGTGTTATTGGGATATTTATTATCTATTTTTTTCTTTTTTTTTTCTTTGAGACAAAATATTTTAAGATACTTTCTAGAGTATATAAAGAATATTTTTACCATTTTTTACGGCCGAAAGCCTAACTTTTTTAAATAGCATGCACTAGCTTATAGGTTTTAATAAAATCATTACTACAATATGAAATAGTTTGAAAAAGAGAGTTATTTCAAGCAAAGTGTTCATCTGGAGTTCATTTTTATTAATATTTTTTACGTTGTTAACAATAATAGCTATCACAAAAATACGCAATTATACACTGTATTTTTACATATTTTTCTGTGTGGAAGTTTACTAAATATATTACAAGGTATTTCCACAATTTATAAATGTTTTTATTTTTTTAAGTAAAAAATTAGTTCATAGTCTAAACCAAAATAAATGAAAACCATTTAAATAGGTATAACTAGGCATTAGGAGTATGAAACCTACTTAACTTTAAATATTGAATTATTGTCAAAGTAGTGCTTCGTTATATTTATGGGAATTGTGTTATACTAAGGAAGATTGAGCCTTTATTAGTATCATATTGTTTACTTGATGTTTTGGCCTACTTGAGAGGCTTAAGTATCAGTTCCAGGGGTCAAAGTCCAATCTTGTTTCTATGGTATAAAGTAGCCCCAAAATGTGTAACAATTTACTCATCCACGAGCTTCTATGTCCATTAAGACCTTTCATAATACGTTATAAATTTTAAATACGTTCAATGGAAAATATACGTCCATTACTGAACATAGAAATAAACTGTTATACAACTGAGAAAGTATATCAGATTATTGCTATGTTCAGTAATGGACGTATATTTTCAGTATTTAAAGTAGCATTGGCTTGGTTTCATATAAATTTAATGTACAATGATAACCTTCCACCCATCCATTCACATACAGTGGTATATTACCTACCCACCCATTTACATACTGTACATTAGTTATGACCCATTCGCCCACCCATACACGTACAGTGGTTAACCTTCCCGCCCACCTATACACGTACAGTGGTTAACCTTCCCGCCCACCTATACACGTACAGTGGTGATGACCCTCCCACCCACCTATACACGTACAGTGATGATGACCCTCCCACCCACCTATATACGTACAGTGGTGATGACCATCCCACCCACCTATACACTTACATTGGTGATGGCCCTCCCGCCCACCTATACACGTACAGTGGTATTGACCCTCCCGCCCACCTATACACTTACAGTGGTGATGGCCCTCCCACCCACCTATACACGTACAGTGGTGATGACCCTCCCACCCAGCCATTAACGTAGTGGTTATGAATACTCGTTATATTGTCATATAAATAGTAAGTGTTACCGTACGACTATTAATAATATTTGTGTAAATATTTTCACAGAAACTGAAGTTCTAGGATATAAATGCTGCATATTGAAAATCACTATTCATATTATTATGATCAATATTCCATTTTTATTTTTTCGGTACGATTGTGAATAGCATATTATAATATGTCTTTTATTATAAATTAAAAAAATGTATGTTTAATACTAGATTTATAAAATAATTATTCATTTTTTTAGAATAGGTTTACTATTTGTTTGAACAATTAATAGTTTTGCCTTTTCCGTAAGACAATTGACAAGATAATGAACTTAATGATAGTAAAATAATTATCCTGTTTCTTTTTTACTTAAACTATGGAAATGATTTATTTTAAACCAACACGTTTTAGCTGGCTGCAAAAAAATGTTATGTTTTTATATTTGTTGTTGTATTTACAATCACAGATGTTCTGGTAAAAAATTAGTTGTCACTCTATCCTATCAGTGACAATGTTAAACACCAACTCGGTTATCACTCGTATAAACACTAATATCACAAGTATTTCTGACTTGTTAAAAATATTAGCAATTATATTTAGTATGTCAGCACTATCTATAACCTAGGTAATTAATGCTAGGTTATAGCATTAATGTTGTTACTGTATAGCATTATTACTATTACTGTAGGTTATAGCAAAAATGCCCAGTATAAAAATCTAAGGCATTTTTATATTAGTATTCTTTTTAATTTTTTTATTGTATCCATCGATCGTTAAGTTGTGGGCAAGTATGAGGGGCGAATGAGTGTTGATAAGTGTATATGAACGTATGAGTTTTTGCCACAAACTAAGTTAAAACTTTCTATGAATGAGCTATTTA
The DNA here is from genome assembly GCA_035578905.1 of Stictocephala bisonia. Taxonomy (NCBI): domain Eukaryota; kingdom Metazoa; phylum Arthropoda; class Insecta; order Hemiptera; family Membracidae; genus Stictocephala; species Stictocephala bisonia. Next base: position 189,626 of record JAQJVL010001415.1, on the reverse strand, counting down.
TTAATAGCTCAACATTTAGCGGGAACCAAGGGACGTATATCTTTTCTTCGAATCCGAACTACATAGTATTGGTCGGAATTTAAGGGACCGAATATAGAACTTATTGCCTACAATCCCACAAAACTTTGTTCCTAAGTAGCTTGACTCATAGTCTGCTCAATTTATAACTCCTATTCATTATTATTACACCCACTAGGTTTCATTCTTGGGAAATTCAGTAATTACCCTTTCTTTTAATCCAGTACTAACGTAGATAAATAAAAACATCTGTTTAGTTTTAAATGCTAGTGAATAGTCTTATCTAGAGAATAATTTTGTCACACTCGAACCACTTTACCTCCTACTTGTCTTTGACTCTGGAATTGCAACTCCGTCGACTATCGGAAGACGGGTTGCCGTCTGTCCGTCCCCACGCCATTGTGTGATTTGATTAGTTGTGGCAGTTAACTCCTCTTCCCAGCTTGGCTACCAGACAATGCCAGTTATCTGTAGCTGATGCCTGTGTTTGCAGTTGAGCATTAAACGTTTCCCGCTAACAATTGTTTATATTCGTTTTTGTATATGTTTAAATACTGTAGTTGAAATCATATTAGTTATTTATATTTAATATTCATTCTAGGACAAGTGCTCCCTGACATAGATTTTCATATATTGTTGGTTTATTTTAAATATACCCGATAGAAAAAAATGTAAACGCTTTAACAAAAATAGTTTCCATAGATAGTTTGATCATTTATTTATTTTTTTTTTTTAGTAATTGAGTTTCATAAAGTGTTTAATCAGAATAACTTACTTGAAACCGTTAAATAGTGGTGAACTAATATTGTTTAAATTAGTAACATTGAAATTCGAATGATCGCTACTCTGGAAAGGTTTGAGGAAAGGACCTTTCGAAGTCCGGTTTTCGGTAATTTATTCCTATTAAATAGACATTTAATTTGATACCACACTCAACCTAGGCTTACATTAAAGATTTTCATTCAACTTCTCGTGGCCCATCACCCTGAACAAAATTAAATGTTGCCAATTGTGTCAAAAAGTATGTTCTTTGTAACAATGAACATGTACAAAATTTAACTTTTACAAGTTAATTTTTACAAAAGTCGTGAAAGAATTTCCATATTTTTTCGACCCTGTTTATATGAAATAAGTAGTTATTTGATTATAAAAAATAGACCAAAACAGTAAAAAAAATCTATCTCAGAAGGCACTAGACAATTATGTTCAAATTTAAGAAAAGTTTTAAAATATTACGTTCACAAATAAAGCTGTTTTCATTACTTGAATTAGACATAAACCTTATGGAGAATCTAATTCAAAACGGTGGCAAGTAAAGCAGACTCTTTTATACTAGCCCACAGGACTCGTTGACTTTTAACTCTGGGGAACCACTTCATTTACTAGTAAAGTGATTTTCAAAAAGGGCCTTTGAGGATCCCTTTTAAACCGTGATTCACTTTGAGCTCATTCAGCCTCCTTTGTGAGTTCTGTCACGCCAAAGTTCTTGTCTACCATTTACAACTTCTGACTTTGTGGTAGTGTTAGAGAGTCCTTAGGTCGATGTCGTCCTCCTTTGTTATATGAACCGTAATTGTAACAAGATTTACGTTACAACACTTTCTCCTTCTCTAATATTTTAGAAGAAAATCTCGAGTTTCCATTATATAGAAAAAATAAATGGATGTTAGGTTAATCATGAAAACATTAGAAGAACATCATAAATAAACAACCACAAATTGTATTATGAATTATAGTTCAATTAAAAGAAATCAATTAACCAACAAATAGTTTGTATCGTAGATATATTATTTTGCAGACTATACGTAAAGACCAAACCAAGGAATATTTATTTTTACTTTTATGGAGTAAGTTTGTACTTAAAAATTTTTGATTTTTATTTATAACTCCTGCACGTGTTTGCCAAAACGAGATAATAAAAATACTAATCTTGTTTCACAATAATAAAACTATAAATAGTAGGAAACAAAGCATAAACAGGTTTTGAAATTATAAAATTATGTAAAGTCATATTCAAAGAACATAAAAATATATATATATCACTAAACGTTTGAATTAAATGTTATTCTTAAAAAAACATTAAATTTGGCCTCTTTTTAATCTATTAGCTACGCTTTGTTGTCTAATCCTAACTATTAGTCGTTATATTTTTCTTAAGTTCCTAGAAAAAGAAGGGTTGACGATTTATTTGATTTTATTTAAAATAAACGGACTTATATTTTTTTTTTCAAAAACCAATCAACTAGCCTCACTAAAAAACTTGCAGAGTACGAGTTCTTGAAAATGTACAAATCAGGTCACAGCAGCACTTTTTCAGTATTGAAATTTATTTTCATATGAATGAAAATTGGTGAAATGTAGGTAGGTTAGTAAACGTTCAAAATTTCCTGTTATTTTAATTTATTACTATTAATTCAAAGATTTTTGTTGAATTTCATATAAAAAATAATTTTTACAACCATTCCCTATAAAGCACTAAGGATCACGATTCAATTGAGATTGTGCATAACTTTGACATTTTAACGTTAAAACTTGTTGTTTGTTCTCATATAATTTGTTTATTTTGATTGTTAACTTTCGGTATTATCTTTAAAATTTTAACAAGGCTGTACTAAATAAAACAACAAGTTACCACTATGAAATATAATTTGTATGTTAATGTAACATTAACATAATTAAATTGTCCTTTTGTTGCTAAAAGCAAAATGCAGTATTTTTTACTATTCAATTTTATGTTTTTAAATTATGTAAAAACACCCATTTAAAAGGAATATATCAAAAACCGAGTAAGTACCAATCATTTGGCAAGAATTATCTACTACCACAACAATTTTTTTTAATTTTATTGGATATGTGTAAAATTCCAACAATTAAGTGCTATTTTTACTTGTCTACATTGTTGCCAACTGGCCCATGTTGTGGAAGTACAATTTTATTTTTTTCAACATTTCAAATCAAGTTAATTTATTGTTAGTATTAAAGGTAAACACAATAAATTGCATCAGAAATACGAGAGATACAGTCCTTTATTGCATCATAAAACAACATTTAATGTGTTGTTATCAGCAAAATTACGTTATATTAGTGCCATAAAGGCAAATGTTATTAATGTGGACGTAACCGTTATAAAACATCTTTTGATGAAAATTTGTGTTGAATGTCGGGAATATTACATACAGTATCAAGACTGACTTTTATTATAAACTTATGCTTACGATTTGTTGTAACGAGTTTTTTTCTGGCAAATATTACTAGAAAACTTTTTAACAATCTTCGTATAAAATTTAAGAGGGACGTTTTTCCAAAAACTAGGCATACTTTGCTATAGGAGGTGGTTATAGGTACATTCTGGATCTTTCTAACAAGCCAACTTTCCTTGGCTTAGTTCCCATATATTTCTATATTGAATAATTGTATAAAAAGGTTACACACGACAAGTGAAGCCCAAGTACATGGCTTTATTAAACATTAAATTCTGTATTGCGACTTTTAAATGGATGAATTACTGAAGCAGCAAACTCAACAAATTATAAATACTTTTCCAAAAAACACCAGCAAATTGTATGGGATGAGCATATAAATCAAATTTGCAGTAAGTTAAGTAGAGTATTGTACTTGTTAAGGAAGCTCGCAACTGAGCTGCCAAGAAATTATTTGAGACAGGCCTATTTTGCCTTCTTTCAGTCATGTCTGTTTAGTATTACATTATGACACATACCCTTTTCAGTTCCTGGAAGAACTAGATCTAGAAATATATTTACGATCGGCCGCCACTCAAACACGTACTCTGACCCACCCGCCCACCCATACACGTACTCTGGTGTGACTTAGTTAAAAGTCAAAATTATCACTTATGCTGGTTAGAAGTTAATGTCTTATCAAACTAAGAATTCCACAAATATTATCCAAACTAATATACAGTCATAACCATAATACAGAACACTCTTAGATATATAAAATAACTTTTTAATACTCAAACCTATTCCATAGGTAAATTTCAAATTGTATAAGGCTCTTTTTAATAATGTTATAAAATATGATGTATTTTTAGGTATTTTGTAGGTTTTTAGTAAAATATTTTTTGATATAGTAAATGTTTCGCATTTTATTTAAATTCCTTAACTTCTTAAAGGACAGTCGCACTTATCCGTTCATAAACTTTAAAGATGTTTATAATTTTTAATAATAAACCTTAATTTGCTAAAACTACACACCTGCGTACAATAACTATTCCAAAGTTGGCAACACTGACTGATTTAGACTGCAGGTGCCACTTTGACCAGATGTTGTTGATGAAAGACGTTGTGGAGGTTATCTTGTACATTATTCCATTACCAACTTCAGAAAATTGTTCTATAGGTTTTTTTTAAGGAAACGGAGACTACTTTATTTTCTATTGAAATTTGAGGTATTACTTTTTCTGTGTAAATCTTTTATTTTTGACATTTGATAGTAAAATGTTGTGATAACTATTAATGTACACAGATGTGTGCATAAATCACTTGACCGGTGTGTAGTGTGCACACATGTGACTATGGCACAAAAATAATAAAAAAATCTAAAGTCCACATATGTGATATTGGAACGAATTTAGTATTCCCTGAAATATTGATACTAATAGGCTTATGAAATATAACATTTATTATTTCATGGAAAGCACAACATATAATGTACAGAGTGTAAATAATAAAAATAACTCTCATTATTATGAACCCCTGATCAGAATAAGGTGGAATAACAAATATTAAATTACAGTTGTTTGAAAGTTATTTATTAGTATTGGATTGTGCATGATATGTCATTAATGACATATGATGAATGTACACATGAATGACATGCCATTAATGACATGAATTCTAATATGACATATCATTAATGTACACATTTGTGACCATTTCTCATATAAGAACTTTAGTTAAAAAAGATTTGGTCCTAAAATAAAATAAATTTACAAATGTATACATGAGCATTTTCATGTGTATTTACTGTATAGAGTTACTTACAAATGTTATACTATTTCTTTACCATCATTTTACACTAACACATACTATTAAAATACCCAACCATTTTTTGAGAGGTTAATAAAAATTGCCATTAAGAGATTAAATTGCAAACTTACAGTTAAAAATTGTATCATGTGGCTGAGGCTTCGAACTTCGGAAGGCAATTCAAGGTTCGAATCCTCACCACTGAATAAAGTTCAGTTGTTTTAAATTAAAAAAAAATGAGTTTCTACAAAATTATTAAACTTCACAGACTGTAGATGAAACACTGGTCAACACAGATGTGTACTAAGGCCTGAAAGAGAGCCAAATGTACCCTTTGACGGAAAATAACGAGAGGTTATCAGCAACTGACACCCAGGCCTGATTGGAAAATAACTCTTACCATCTCATACAAACGGCCTCTATGTGATGTACCCCTATTTATATAATGTCATTTTTGTAAACTATAAATTTAATTTTGATCCACTCTAATAAATTACTTATATATTACATGGTTTTGAAATGATTATATATAACATACATGGGTGTTTTAACTATATTCAGTGTGATTATAAAGATAAATTTAGCTAACCTATACAAAACAATTCTATGTGGTTACCCTTACAAAATATGAGAAACCGTAGTAATTTTTTTTGTAACCTAGAAATCTCGACATAGTTTACTAGACGTAAGTAGGTATTTTTACATCCCAAACATTGCTGATGTGATTGAATTACTTAACAAAAAACGTTGACTTTAAATATATAAACTGTAACTAGACTTTTTATTTGTATTCCATTATTCATAGTATAAAGATAAACTGGAAAAATATTATAATACCTTTTTGGGGAAGAGGAAGTTTATAAACGTTTAATTTTGCACTTTTGAGGAAAAACAGAATCTGTATTCTTAATTTTCAATCACTAAGTATATTTTTTAACCATTATTTTGAATAAATTTTCAAAATAGTATAGTATTGAAACTACAATTCCGTTTGATTTCATATGCTGTGAACAATTTAATTTATAATTAAATTATTATTAATGAACAGTTCCTAACTTTAAACCTGTTTGCACTCTTCACAAATAAAAGAAACTTTTACGTTAATATTAAATTAAAAATACGTTTTTTCCTAAACAGACCCATAACAAAGAACAAATAATAGAACTAATAAGTTTTTTCAATCAGCGTGGACTAAATACTGCTACGAAAAAAATAACTAAAATATACCATGTTTAAAAATAAATCAGTTAAATATATATATATATATATATATTATATATATATATATATATTAATGAACAGTTCCTAACTTTAAACCTGTTTGCGCTCTTCACAAATAAAAGAAACTTTTACGTTAATATTAAATTAAAAATACGTTTTTTCCTAAACAGACCCATAACAAAGAACAAATAATAGAACTAATAAGTTTTTTCAATCAGCGTGGACTAAATACTGCTACGAAAAAAATAACTAAAATATACCATGTTTAAAAATAAATCAGTTAAATATATATATATATATATATATATATATATATATATATATATATATATATATATATATATATATATATATATTTAGTTAATTGAAAATCAATCAATTCGGTACTATGAAAAGAAGACTACTGTTTTTAAAGCGTTATAAAATCCCTAAAAACTTCAACCCCAGATGTTATTACTTGAACAGTTGTACAAAAAAATCTTCCCATAAAGAAAAAAACTTCGCCTATTACAAACCGTCTGCGTACAAGAGTATCAGAAAACTTCATACTTTTCGGAAGTTTCAAACCTCCCATTATACTGTATATAACATGTTTTTAGTTTTGAAAAAAAAATATTTTTGTTCCTAATGTATATTAATTTATGTATTTACCCGGCAATTATTGTTCTGATTTATATTCATTACAACAGATAATTATAATGAGCAATCATTTAGATGTTATACTATTATTTTGATATTAATGAATTAATTACATCTTACTTTCTGAATTCAGAGAACCTAAAATGCTTATTTATTTAATTTTTATCAAAATCTGTCAGGTGAGATCACGATTATAAAACAATAAATTTTATATTTTGTTATTTTTTTTTTTTTACTTATTAATTTATTTTTCTGAGATTTTCCTCTTATTATACTGAAACTTTTTCACTTTACTGAATGATTTACTTCATGGTTTGAATTGTTGCATACACTATAATCATTTTAATACATATTTTATGAACGTGAAACTTGATTTTACTTTATACTAATATTTTAATTTTACACTTATAAGAAGTATTATTAAATTGTAACATTGATGTTAGTTTTTACAGAAATTACAAGCTAATTAGTTTCTGTTTACAAATTATACTTTACATTTACCTTTAGGATGACGTGGATCCATGCAAACTGTATATTTAAAACATTTATAGTTTTATATTATTGTTTCCATTTTTTTTTTTTTTTTTTTTTCAATTAAACCAGAAACCTATAAAGCAATCTAGTTAATGGAAAAAATTACTATACAAAATAAATGTTTCTGTAAGTTTTAAGATTTGTCATAAAAAGTTAAATAATTTAAATCTATTTTTGTCTATTTGTATTCTGAAGAATAAGTACCTAATTAAATAATTTTCAATGTTATTACCATGTTAATCTATTTACATTTTTTTATCAAGATTCATTATTAATACCGCGATTAAAATAGTACCAGGAGAGCGAGCTTCGGTCAGTTAAATTTTGCAAACTTAAGAGGTAGCATCCATATCTCCCAGTGGATCCTGAGTATCTTTTGTGTTGCTCTACCTTGTAGGTTTTAATAAAATGTCGTTCTGGGGTGTTACGCTTTTCATTTATAGGTTTTCAAATATATAATATACAGAGTGCTTTTTTTAAATAGGCCATCATTGTGACCTTGGAAACCATAAGTCTGACGAAAAACTTTAAATGGAAATCCTAACCTAAGTATTTTATACCATTAAAATACATAATTCAAATTTTAAAAAACTGCTGCCACTTTCCAATATGGTTGTCAAATGTGTTTTTTCTTGCGGAATACCCTATATTTTTTTATTGTTTTTACAGAAATGGTAATCTTAAAACTTTTTTTATTCTAGCCAGTTTTAAAATATATTGTTGAATAAAGTAGATATGAGAGCTCTAACTTTTCAGATTCCTTATGGAGCTTACCATTAAGAACTACCTTTTTAATATGCATTTCAAAAATTATATAAAATTCAAACATTACAACATACATTTGGAAAATGTATGCTTTGCTATTCTTTTTTCACGATTTAACAGCACTGTGCATAAAATTATAACACATAGAAATTTAAATAAATATACTAGCATTTTGTTACAGATAAATTGATGTTGGCAGCAATGTTTTGTTCTTCGTAGACTCTCTTATTATGCTAACAGAGATATACAATTAGCTGCTTACTATGGTTGTATTTCTATGGAGGATTCATATGGTATACAGCCTTCCAATATGGGGTGCTGAATCCACTTTACTAAGCGGGTTTTTCGTTTGCAGAAGAGAGCCTTAGGGTTTTAAAAAATTCCAATCCTGCAGAGGCACGTTTACTTTAGATAACCTGTTAACTTTCCCTAGTCTGTACATCCTAGAAGTGTCGTACTTTTTTGAACAAAACATCCAACTTCACGCGCATAAAACCGTTTCTAACTATACATTGAGAAATTTCAACAAAATACTACTCCAAAACACCGTAATACATTTTTTGAAAAAGAAATTTCAGCATCTGTGGTAAAAATATTTAATAGCCTTCCATCACGTCTTAGGGCTCAGTCCTCACTAAAAATGTTTAGAAAAATGTTAAAGGCTGTTAAAGGAAAAATGTTAAGTGCCTTCCTAGCTGATAAGGAAAAATTGTAGATTATATGACTGTGGAATTATTGAAACATTACATTTGTTGTAACGAGTTTTTTTTCTGGCAAATATTACTAGAAAACTTTTTAACAATCTTCGTATAAAATTTAAGAGGGACGTTTTTCCAAAAACTAGGCATACTTTGCTATAGGAGGTGGTTATAGGTACATTCTGGATCTTTCTAACAAGCCAACTTTCCTTGGCTTAGTTCCCATATATTTCTATATTGAATAATTGTATAAAAAGGTTACACACGACAAGTGAAGCCCAAGTACATGGCTTTATTAAACATTAAATTCTGTATTGCGACTTTTAAATGGATGAATTACTGAAGCAGCAAACTCAACAAATTATAAATACTTTTCCAAAAAACACCAGCAAATTGTATGGGATGAGCATATAAATCAAATTTGCAGTAAGTTAAGTAGAGTATTGTACTTGTTAAGGAAGCTCGCAACTGAGCTGCCAAGAAATTATTTGAGACAGGCCTATTTTGCCTTCTTTCAGTCATGTCTGTTTAGTATTACATTATGACACATACCCTTTTCAGTTCCTGGAAGAACTAGATCTAGAAATATATTTACGATCGGCCGCCACTCAAACACGTACTCTGACCCACCCGCCCACCCATACACGTACTCTGGTGTGACTTAGTTAAAAGTCAAAATTATCACTTATGCTGGTTAGAAGTTAATGTCTTATCAAACTAAGAATTCCACAAATATTATCCAAACTAATATACAGTCATAACCATAATACAGAACACTCTTAGATATATAAAATAACTTTTTAATACTCAAACCTATTCCATAGGTAAATTTCAAATTGTATAAGGCTCTTTTTAATAATGTTATAAAATATGATGTATTTTTAGGTATTTTGTAGGTTTTTAGTAAAATATTTTTTGATATAGTAAATGTTTCGCATTTTATTTAAATTCCTTAACTTCTTAAAGGACAGTCGCACTTATCCGTTCATAAACTTTAAAGATGTTTATAATTTTTAATAATAAACCTTAATTTGCTAAAACTACACACCTGCGTACAATAACTATTCCAAAGTTGGCAACACTGACTGATTTAGACTGCAGGTGCCACTTTGACCAGATGTTGTTGATGAAAGACGTTGTGGAGGTTATCTTGTACATTATTCCATTACCAACTTCAGAAAATTGTTCTATAGGTTTTTTTTAAGGAAACGGAGACAACTTTATTTTCTATTGAAATTTGAGGTATTACTTTTTCTGTGTAAATCTTTTATTTTTGACATTTGATAGTAAAATGTTGTGATAACTATTAATGTACACAGATGTGTGCATAAATCACTTGACCGGTGTGTAGTGTGCACACATGTGACTATGGCACAAAAATAATAAAAAAATCTAAAGTCCACATATGTGATATTGGAACGAATTTAGTATTCCCTGAAATATTGATACTAATAGGCTTATGAAATATAACATTTATTATTTCATGGAAAGCACAACATATAATGTACAGAGTGTAAATAATAAAAATAACTCTCATTATTATGAACCCCTGATCAGAATAAGGTGGAATAACAAATATTAAATTACAGTTGTTTGAAAGTTATTTATTAGTATTGGATTGTGCATGATATGTCATTAATGACATATGATGAATGTACACATGAATGACATGCCATTAATGACATGAATTCTAATATGACATATCATTAATGTACACATTTGTGACCATTTCTCATATAAGAACTTTAGTTAAAAAAGATTTGGTCCTAAAATAAAATAAATTTACAAATGTATACATGAGCATTTTCATGTGTATTTACTGTATAGAGTTACTTACAAATGTTATACTATTTCTTTACCATCATTTTACACTAACACATACTATTAAAATACCCAACCATTTTTTGAGAGGTTAATAAAAATTGCCATTAAGAGATTAAATTGCAAACTTACAGTTAAAAATTGTATCATGTGGCTGAGGCTTCGAACTTCGGAAGGCAATTCAAGGTTCGAATCCTCACCACTGAATAAAGTTCAGTTGTTTTAAATTAAAAAAAAATGAGTTTCTACAAAATTATTAAACTTCACAGACTGTAGATGAAACACTGGTCAACACAGATGTGTACTAAGGCCTGAAAGAGAGCCAAATGTACCCTTTGACGGAAAATAACGAGAGGTTATCAGCAACTGACACCCAGGCCTGATTGGAAAATAACTCTTACCATCTCATACAAACGGCCTCTATGTGATGTACCCCTATTTATATAATGTCATTTTTGTAAACTATAAATTTAATTTTGATCCACTCTAATAAATTACTTATATATTACATGGTTTTGAAATGATTATATATAACATACATGGGTGTTTTAACTATATTCAGTGTGATTATAAAGATAAATTTAGCTAACCTATACAAAACAATTCTATGTGGTTACCCTTACAAAATATGAGAAAACGTAGTAATTTTTTTTGTAACCTAGAAATCTCGACATAGTTTACTAGACGTAAGTAGGTATTTTTCATCCCAAACATTGCCGATGTGATTGAATTACTTAACAAAAAACGTTGACTTTAAATATATAAACTGTAACTAGACTTTTTATTTGTATTCCATTATTCATAGTATAAAGATAAACTGGAAAAATATTATAATACCTTTTTGGGGAAGAGGAAGTTTATAAACGTTTAATTTTGCACTTTTGAGGAAAAACAGAATCTGTATTCTTAATTTTCAATCACTAAGTATATTTTTTAACCATTATTTTGAATAAATTTTCAAAATAGTATAGTATTGAAACTACAATTCCGTTTGATTTCATATGCTGTGAACAATTTAATTTATAATTAAATTATTATTAATGAACAGTTCCTAACTTTAAACCTGTTTGCACTCTTCACAAATAAAAGAAACTTTTACGTTAATATTAAATTAAAAATACGTTTTTTCCTAAACAGACCCATAACAAAGAACAAATAATAGAACTAATAAGTTTTTTCAATCAGCGTGGACTAAATACTGCTACGAAAAAAATAACTAAAATATACCATGTTTAAAAATAAATCAGTTAAATATATATATATATATATATATATATATATATATATATTATATATATATATATATATATATATTATATATATATATATATATATATATATATATATATTAATGAACAGTTCCTAACTTTAAACCTGTTTGCGCTCTTCACAAATAAAAGAAACTTTTACGTTAATATTAAATTAAAAATACGTTTTTTCCTAAACAGACCCATAACAAAGAACAAATAATAGAACTAATAAGTTTTTTCAATCAGCGTGGACTAAATACTGCTACGAAAAAAATAACTAAAATATACCATGTTTAAAAATAAATCAGTTAAATATATATATATATATATATATATATATATATATATATATATTTAGTTAATTGAAAATCAATCAATTCGGTACTATGAAAAGAAGACTACTGTTTTTAAAGCGTTATAAAATCCCTAAAAACTTCAACCCCAGATGTTATTACTTGAACAGTTGTACAAAAAAATCTTCCCATAAAGAAAAAAACTTCGCCTATTACAAACCGTCTGCGTACAAGAGTATCAGAAAACTTCATACTTTTCGGAAGTTTCAAACCTCCCATTATACTGTATATAACATGTTTTTAGTTTTGAAAAAAAAATATTTTTGTTCCTAATGTATATTAATTTATGTATTTACCCGGCAATTATTGTTCTGATTTATATTCATTACAACAGATAATTATAATGAGCAATCATTTAGATGTTATACTATTATTTTGATATTAATGAATTAATTACATCTTACTTTCTGAATTCAGAGAACCTAAAATGCTTATTTATTTAATTTTTATCAAAATCTGTCAGGTGAGATCACGATTATAAAACAATAAATTTTATATTTTGTTATTTTTTTTTTTTTTTACTTATTAATTTATTTTTCTGAGATTTTCCTCTTATTATACTGAAACTTTTTCACTTTACTGAATGATTTACTTCATGGTTTGAATTGTTGCATACACTATAATCATTTTAATACATATTTTATGAACGTGAAACTTGATTTTACTTTATACTAATATTTTAATTTTACACTTATAAGAAGTATTATTAAATTGTAACATTGATGTTAGTTTTTACAGAAATTACAAGCTAATTAGTTTCTGTTTACAAATTATACTTTACATTTACCTTTAGGATGACGTGGAACCATGCAAACTGTATATTTAAAACATTTATAGTTTTATATTATTGTTTCCATTTTTTTTTTTTTTTCAATTAAACCAGAAACCTATAAAGCAATCTAGTTAATGGAAAAAATTACTATACAAAATAAATGTTTCTGTAAGTTTTAAGATTTGTCATAAAAAGTTAAATAATTTAAATCTATTTTTGTCTATTTGTATTCTGAAGAATAAGTACCTAATTAAATAATTTTCAATGTTATTACCATGTTAATCTATTTACATTTTTTTATCAAGATTCATTATTAATACCGCGATTAAAATAGTACCAGGAGAGCGAGCTTCGGTCAGTTAAATTTTGCAAACTGAAGAGGTAGCATCCATATCTCTCAGAGGATCCTGAGTATCTTTTGTGTTGCTCTACCTTGTAGGTTTTAATAAAATGTCGTTCTGGGGTGTTACGCTTTTCATTTATAGGTTTTCAAATATATAATATACAGAGTGCTTTTTTTAAATAGGCCATCATTGTGACCTTGGAAACCATAAGTCTGACGAAAAACTTTAAATGGAAATCCTAACCTAAGTATTTTATACCATTAAAAATACATAATTCAAATTTTAAAAAACTGCTGCCACTTTCCAATATGGTTGTCAAATGTGTTTTTTCTTGCGGAATACCCTATATTTTTTTATTGTTTTTACAGAAATGGTAATCTTAAAACTTTTTTTATTCTAGCCAGTTTTAAAATATATTGTTGAATAAAGTAGATATGAGAGCTCTAACTTTTCAGATTCCTTATGGAGCTTACCATTAGGAACTACCTTTTTAATATGCATTTAAAAAATTATCTAAAATTCAAACATTACAACATACATTTGGAAAATGTATGCTTTGCTATTCTTTTTTCACGATTTAACAGCACTGTGCATAAAATTATAACACATAGAAATTTAAATAAATATACTAGCATTTTGTTACAGATAAATTGATGTTGGCAGCAATGTTTTGTTCTTCGTAGACTCTCTTATTATGCTAACAGAGATATACAATTAGCTGCTTACTATGGTTGTATTTCTATGGAGGATTCATATGGTATACAGCCTTCCAATATGGGGTGCTGAATCCACTTTACTAAGCGGGTTTTTCGTTTGCAGAAGAGAGCCTTAGGGTTTTAAAAAATTCCAATCCTGCAGAGGCACGTTTACTTTAGATAACCTGTTAACTTTCCCTAGTCTGTACATCCTAGAAGTGTCGTACTTTTTTGAACAAAACATCCAACTTCACGCGCATAAAACCGTTTCTAACTATACATTGAGAAATTTCAACAAAATACTACTCCAAAACACCGTAATACATTTTTTGAAAAAGAAATTTCAGCATCTGTGGTAAAAATATTTAATAGCCTTCCATCACGTCTTAGGGCTCAGTCCTCACTAAAAATGTTTAGAAAAATGTTAAAGGCTGTTAAAGGAAAAATGTTAAGTGCCTTCCTAGCTGATAAGGAAAAATTGTAGATTATATGACTGTGGAATTATTGAAACATTACATTTGTTGTAACGAGTTTTTTTTTCTGGCAAATATTACTAGAAAACTTTTTAACAATCTTCGTATAAAATTTAAGAGGGACGTTTTTCCAAAAACTAGGCATACTTTGCTATAGGAGGTGGTTATAGGTACATTCTGGATCTTTCTAACAAGCCAACTTTCCTTGGCTTAGTTCCCATATATTTCTATATTGAATAATTGTATAAAAAGGTTACACACGACAAGTGAAGCCCAAGTACATGGCTTTATTAAACATTAAATTCTGTATTGCGACTTTTAAATGGATGAATTACTGAAGCAGCAAACTCAACAAATTATAAATACTTTTCCAAAAAACACCAGCAAATTGTATGGGATGAGCATATAAATCAAATTTGCAGTAAGTTAAGTAGAGTATTGTACTTGTTAAGGAAGCTCGCAACTGAGCTGCCAAGAAATTATTTGAGACAGGCCTATTTTGCCTTCTTTCAGTCATGTCTGTTTAGTATTACATTATGACACATACCCTTTTCAGTTCCTGGAAGAACTAGATCTAGAAATATATTTACGATCGGCCGCCACTCAAACACGTACTCTGACCCACCCGCCCACCCATACACGTACTCTGGTGTGACTTAGTTAAAAGTCAAAATTATCACTTATGCTGGTTAGAAGTTAATGTCTTATCAAACTAAGAATTCCACAAATATTATCCAAACTAATATACAGTCATAACCATAATACAGAACACTCTTAGATATATAAAATAACTTTTTAATACTCAAACCTATTCCATAGGTAAATTTCAAATTGTATAAGGCTCTTTTTAATAATGTTATAAAATATGATGTATTTTTAGGTATTTTGTAGGTTTTTAGTAAAATATTTTTTGATATAGTAAATGTTTCGCATTTTATTTAAATTCCTTAACTTCTTAAAGGACAGTCGCACTTATCCGTTCATAAACTTTAAAGATGTTTATAATTTTTAATAATAAACCTTAATTTGCTAAAACTACACACCTGCGTACAATAACTATTCCAAAGTTGGCAACACTGACTGATTTAGACTGCAGGTGCCACTTTGACCAGATGTTGTTGATGAAAGACGTTGTGGAGGTTATCTTGTACATTATTCCATTACCAACTTCAGAAAATTGTTCTATAGGTTTTTTTTAAGGAAACGGAGACAACTTTATTTTCTATTGAAATTTGAGGTATTACTTTTTCTGTGTAAATCTTTTATTTTTGACATTTGATAGTAAAATGTTGTGATAACTATTAATGTACACAGATGTGTGCATAAATCACTTGACCGGTGTGTAGTGTGCACACATGTGACTATGGCACAAAAATAATAAAAAAATCTAAAGTCCACATATGTGATATTGGAACGAATTTAGTATTCCCTGAAATATTGATACTAATAGGCTTATGAAATATAACATTTATTATTTCATGGAAAGCACAACATATAATGTACAGAGTGTAAATAATAAAAATAACTCTCATTATTATGAACCCCTGATCAGAATAAGGTGGAATAACAAATATTAAATTACAGTTGTTTGAAAGTTATTTATTAGTATTGGATTGTGCATGATATGTCATTAATGACATATGATGAATGTACACATGAATGACATGCCATTAATGACATGAATTCTAATATGACATATCATTAATGTACACATTTGTGACCATTTCTCATATAAGAACTTTAGTTAAAAAAGATTTGGTCCTAAAATAAAATAAATTTACAAATGTATACATGAGCATTTTCATGTGTATTTACTGTATAGAGTTACTTACAAATGTTATACTATTTCTTTACCATCATTTTACACTAACACATACTATTAAAATACCCAACCATTTTTTGAGAGGTTAATAAAAATTGCCATTAAGAGATTAAATTGCAAACTTACAGTTAAAAATTGTATCATGTGGCTGAGGCTTCGAACTTCGGAAGGCAATTCAAGGTTCGAATCCTCACCACTGAATAAAGTTCAGTTGTTTTAAATTAAAAAAAAATGAGTTTCTACAAAATTATTAAACTTCACAGACTGTAGATGAAACACTGGTCAACACAGATGTGTACTAAGGCCTGAAAGAGAGCCAAATGTACCCTTTGACGGAAAATAACGAGAGGTTATCAGCAACTGACACCCAGGCCTGATTGGAAAATAACTCTTACCATCTCATACAAACGGCCTCTATGTGATGTACCCCTATTTATATAATGTCATTTTTGTAAACTATAAATTTAATTTTGATCCACTCTAATAAATTACTTATATATTACATGGTTTTGAAATGATTATATATAACATACATGGGTGTTTTAACTATATTCAGTGTGATTATAAAGATAAATTTAGCTAACCTATACAAAACAATTCTATGTGGTTACCCTTACAAAATATGAGAAAACGTAGTAATTTTTTTTGTAACCTAGAAATCTCGACATAGTTTACTAGACGTAAGTAGGTATTTTTACATCCCAAACATTGCCGATGTGATTGAATTACTTAACAAAAAACGTTGACTTTAAATATATAAACTGTAACTAGACTTTTTATTTGTATTCCATTATTCATAGTATAAAGATAAACTGGAAAAATATTATAATACCTTTTTGGGGAAGAGGAAGTTTATAAACGTTTAATTTTGCACTTTTGAGGAAAAACAGAATCTGTATTCTTAATTTTCAATCACTAAGTATATTTTTTAACCATTATTTTGAATAAATTTTCAAAATAGTATAGTATTGAAACTACAATTCCGTTTGATTTCATATGCTGTGAACAATTTAATTTATAATTAAATTATTATTAATGAACAGTTCCTAACTTTAAACCTGTTTGCGCTCTTCACAAATAAAAGAAACTTTTACGTTAATATTAAATTAAAAATACGTTTTTTCCTAAACAGACCCATAACAAAGAACAAATAATAGAACTAATAAGTTTTTTCAATCAGCGTGGACTAAATACTGCTACGAAAAAAATAACTAAAATATACCATGTTTAAAAATAAATCAGTTAAATATATATATATATATATATATATATATATATATATATATATATATATTTAGTTAATTGAAAATCAATCAATTCGGTACTATGAAAAGAAGACTACTGTTTTTAAAGCGTTATAAAATCCCTAAAAACTTCAACCCCAGATGTTATTACTTGAACAGTTGTACAAAAAAATCTTCCCATAAAGAAAAAAACTTCGCCTATTACAAACCGTCTGCGTACAAGAGTATCAGAAAACTTCATACTTTTCGAAAGTTTCAAACCTCCCATTATACTGTATATAACATGTTTTTAGTTTTGAAAAAAAATATTTTTGTTCCTAATGTATATTAATTTATGTATTTACCCGGCAATTATTGTTCTGATTTATATTCATTACAACAGATAATTATAATGAGCAATCATTTAGATGTTATACTATTATTTTGATATTAATGAATTAATTACATCTTACTTTCTGAATTCAGAGAACCTAAAATGCTTATTTATTTAATTTTTATCAAAATCTGTCAGGTGAGATCACGATTATAAAACAATAAATTTTATATTTTGTTATTTTTTTTACTTATTTATTTATTTTTCTGAGATTTTCCTCTTATTATACTGAAACTTTTTCACTTTACTGAATGATTTACTTCATGGTTTGTATTGTTGCATACACTATAATCATTTTAATGCATATTTTATGAACGTGAAACTTGATTTTACTTTATTCTAATATTTTTATTTTATACTTATAAGAAGTATTATTAAATTATACAATTGATGTTAGTTTTTACATAAATTACAAGCTAATTAGTTTCTGTTTACAAATTATTCTTTATATTTACCTTTAGGATGAAGTGGAACCATGCAAACTGTATATTTTAAACATTTATAGTTTTATATTATTGTCTCCATTTTTTTTTTTTTTTTTTTTTTTTTTTCAATTAAACCAGAAACCTATAAAGCAATCTAGTTACTGGAAAAAATTACTATACAAAATCAATGTTTCTGTAGGTTTTAAACTTGTCATAAAAAGTTAAATAATTTAAATCTATTTTTGTCTATTTGTATTCTGTAGAATAAGTCTCCAGTACCTAATTAAATAATTTTCAATTTTATTTCCATGTTAACCTATTTACCTTTTTCATCAAGATTCATTATTAATACCGCGATTAAAATAGTACCGGTAGACCGAGCTTCGGTCAGTTTAATTTTGCAAACTGAAGAGGTAGCATCCATATCTCCCAGTGGATCCTGAGTATCTTTTGTGTTGCTCTACCTTGTAGGTTTTAATAAAATGTCGTTCTGGGGTGTTACGCTTTTCATTTATAGGTTTTCAAATATATAATATACAGAGTGCTTTTTTTAAATAGCCATCATTGTGATCTTGGAAACCATAAGTCTGACGAAAAACTTTAAATGGAAATCCTAACCTAGTATTAGATACCATTAAAAATATATAATTCAAATTTAAAAAAACTGCTGCCACTTTTCAATATGGTGGTCAAATTTGTTTTTTCTTGTTGAAAACCCTATATTTTGTGATTTTTTTTACAGAAATGGTAATTTTAAAACTTTTTTATTCTTGCCGGTTTTAAAATATATTGTTGAATAAAGTACATATGAGAGCTCAACTTTTCAGATTCCTTATGAAGCTTACCATTAAGAGCTAAATTTTTAATATGCATTTCAAAAATTATATAAAATTCAAACATTACAACATAAATTTGGAAAATGTATGCTTTGCTATTCTTTTTTAACGATTTAACAGCACTGTGCATAAAATTATAACACATAGATATTGAAATAAATATACCAGCATTTGGTTACAGATAAATTGATGTTGGCAGCAATGTTTTGTTCTTCGTAGACTCTCTTATTATGCTAACAGAGATATACAATTAGCTGCTTACTATGGTTGTATTTCTATGGAGGATTCATATGGTATACAGCCTTCCAATATGGGGTGCTGAATCCACTGTACTAAGCGGGTCTTTCGTTTGCAGAAGAGGGCCTTAAGGGTTATTCTGGGTTTTAAAAAATCCCAATCCTGCAGAGGCATGTTTACTTTAGATAACCTGCTAACTTTTCCTAGTCTGTACATCCTAGAAGTGTCGTATTGTTTTAAACAAAACATCCAACTTCACGCGCATAAAACAGATTCTAATTATACATTAAGAAATTTCAACAAAATACCAACTCCAATACACCGTACTATATTTTTTGAAAAACAAATTTCAGCATCTGCGGTAAAACTTTTTAATAACCTTCCATCACGTATTAGGGCTCAGTAATCACTAAAAATTTTTAGAAAAATGTTAAAGGACTTTCTGTTAACTAAGGAGTACTACTCTATAAGTGCCTTCCTAGCTGATAAGGAAAAATTGTAGATTATATGACTGTAATTATTGAAACATTATATTATTTTTGACTGTTCTCATGCAATGTTACATTGTTAATCGACAATAAATATTTTGATTTGATTTGAATGTTGCAATTATCATCTGTTTAAGTCATCTTTAAATGCAGGTCGACAGCTATATTAAAAGTAAAAATAAAAAGTAAAAATACTTTATATCAGCTGTTGTTTGTTCATACGGGTTGTCCTTTCATCACATCAGCTGTCATGGATTTTTTTTTCTATACGTCGATAGTTGTTCCATATTGTTTTTCTGCTAGAAGTCGATAACAAAGGACGTCTAGGAGTCTCTAGAGCATAAATCGGAATTTTGCCATATTTGAGATCGGTGGCAATCGAAATATAATGATCTAAATTCCAAAAAATTAAGCTAAAAAACCTTAGTATGAAGTAAAAAATTAACAAAAAAATTAGTCAGGATGCTGCATGTTTTAGATATGAAGATAATTCTTTGACAGTTACAATTATGTACATGGATTATAGGGCTAGCTCTTTTTGTCAACAATTGGTTTCAATACGAGGTACTTTCGTAAAAAGAGCTTGGATAAAGGGTAAGTCTCAAAGTTGATTGCATTTTGCACTCCATCTTGATGAGAGAGTCAGACTAGAGGTAAAAAAAGTTAGAAATTAATTTATCGTTTGAACTATTTCATGTCCATATGTTTTTATTTATTTATTAATTTTGTTCTTATTGGTATACACTGTATACTCACCTAAAAAAAATTAAATTTTGTTGTTTTAAAGTGGGGATATTATCTGGGGAGATAATTTTATCAGTTAGAAAGCTCATTTTTCCTGTAAGCTTGAACACCCTTTTTTGACTAAAAATTATTATTTTGAAAAACTTTGTTTTACGTTGTGCGAATATCAAGTTATTTTGGAAAAAACTATTGAAACCTGTATATAGTAACAAAATAAATTAAAAAAATACTAAAAGTTAAGTAAAACAGATTTATTTTGTTTATAACCCAAGATATAATAAGTATGTCTAGTGGAAATACGTATTGGACATTCTTAACTTGTTTCGGATATAAATGTTTTCTTCAATTATGTGAGTATAAACAGATTGTATCTGCAGGCAATGTTGAGTTTCAATGTATCAGCTATTTGTTGTGGTCCATTGTGGGGTGCTAGCGTGATCCCATGTAAATGCAATGCAGTTTAAACCAGCTGTGGTTACGGGCCTCACTAACTAACCAAATTACATGCACAAATATTCATATTGGATAGAATATTTACTGTAGTTGTATAT
Source organism: Stictocephala bisonia (assembly GCA_035578905.1). Lineage (NCBI taxonomy): Eukaryota > Metazoa > Arthropoda > Insecta > Hemiptera > Membracidae > Stictocephala > Stictocephala bisonia. Next base: position 168,335 of record JAQJVL010001415.1, on the reverse strand, counting down.
AGTTAAGGGTAAACTGATATATTCCACTTTGTTTGTTTGTTATTGTTTCTTTTATTTTAATTGGAAAGGCACACACAGAGGTTTAGATGTATTCTATAATTTAGTAATTGTTTGATTTCATCTTAAGAAGCGTATTTTATTTGAAATGTATATAGTTTTACTACCATATAAATGTTTACTATGTACTTATTTATTTTGTTAATTGTATTTACAGTTGTTTTTATTTTTGTGGAGTAATGGCTCTAGCCAACTAGCCGACGTTCATTGAGCATGGATTCTGTGCAGCGGATCTTTCTTTTGTTTCAGACAATTAAAATATATATAATAAGGGTACTATGTATATCCAAATATGATGTGATCTATAATGTTTAAAGTAGCAACTACTAATGTATAATGAAGCACTGTTCTATCTTCTCAGGGACCGTTCATTGGTGTAGTAAAGAATTGTCAGTTTATAAATGATATTGTTTTGATTATACTAACAATAAATTTTACATTTCAGTAATAATTTTTAGCTTATTTTGAAAAACTTAATTTGATTTGTTTTTATTTAAACAGTTCAAGTAAACGTCACACAACACAAATGTATTACAATATAAGCGCAAAATGCACAAATATAATATAACAATACAAGCACAAAATGCACAACTATTATGGTGATTGATTTCGGTGAACCACGCTCACCTTCCTCAGACCAGAGGGATTCAGAAAAGAATGGAAAACGGTGTTCAACAACTCAATTTATAGGCCTATGATCACGTGACCCCATTGGCTGGAATCGTCAAAATGGCGGCTGCTGTGATATTATTGGTTAATTCCTATTGTCTGTTACTTCTCTTCTTTTATTAGCTGAAAATACATTATTAAAAACTATTTCGGAATCAAAATTAACCTGTTCATTCATTAATTTATCACGATCCTTACATTTTTCTTTAAAAATAAATAACTCTTCCCATGCATTCATGTTACGACCCTTCTTACAAACTTTTAGAATATCTACATTTTCATCTATTTTATTCAAACTGTGGGTACAATTCAGAAGGTGTTTAGCTATATTAGATCTTTCAGGTTTCTTATTTTTAAAAGCAGAGACATGGTTTTTATATCTTTTGCTAAAATTTATAGTCTGACCTATGTAAAACATATTACAATCATTACAGTTAATCCTATATATTCCTGAATTATTGAATTTATCTTCACTTTCAATATTCGGGTGTAAAATGTTGGACATAGTATTACAAGGTTGAACATACATTATTTAACAGATAATGATTAATTAAGCAGATAAAGTAGATCCATAAGATTACCATTAAAATCCTACCAGTCGGATGGAGATGTACAGTCGGGTGCGAATAAAACTTATCTCAAAATATTCCCTGGGAAAAATACATAAATTCTCAAAGTTTTATGAATACTAATGCACAAGGGATAAAGTATACATACATTAGTATGTGTATATAGTTAAATGTAAAATGTATCAATTAATTTCTGTGAAAATATTTATTAATCATGCTTCTTCCAGATTTTTACAGCCCTAAAAATCGTAGTGACTGTAGTAAAGACCTGGATTATTTTTAATTTTTTCCATCATGTAAACACAGATGCTACAATGATAGTAATTTATAGTAACTTTTAGCTCCACCCGGTTGTTAATGTTAACAATACACAACAAGAAATCTGCCATAATGAATTCCAACGCTGTGACGATAGTACCAACTTAAGTGTTTGAAGGAGTCCCTCTACTTTCCACACGTGTCAGCAGCATGTGATTTACCACGTGGAATACGTGACTGGGTCATAGTTTATATAAAGGTTTTCATTGATGAAATGTATTAAATCAGTTGCAACTCATGCCAACTGGATGATGACGAAAGCAATAATATGACTAAAATAAGTCGAATAAAAATGCCTAAATTAAGTAAAGTAATTGAATAACACACATTTTTAACCCGTATGATTTAAATAAAAATAACATAATACTAAACCAGATCGAATACTGTTTTGTCATTTTGTCGATAAAATGTTATATAAATATATATATAATCTAAAAACGATGTGCTCACTTATCATGAAATCTCCAGAACCACTGAGCAGATTTTTATGAAATTTGAAGTTAGCTTTTGTATCGTAGAGACCCAATAAGAAATAATATCCCAAAATTACTTTCTTAAGGGGTAGAAAAAGCCACTAAAAATATTTCCTTTTTCATCATAGTGACTAAGTAATGATTTAAATTTAATAATTCATTCCCAACATCAGATACAAAATACATAATCATGACACAAAGATCGGCTAATGTCTTCTTTTTCTTTGTGAAATGTTTGAGGTTATTTCTGCCAACTCTGACACCATTTGACTAATTTGCATCCCCCTAAAGTAGACCTATATGCTTTTCTTGAACATAAAACTTTGTTGTTAAAGTGAATGACAGCAGGCTGAGCTTTTATATCGATGTGATGGTTTAGAGAAACCAATGAGGGAAAGGTAGGCAAGCGTAGAGAACACACCGTAGTGAAGTAAGGGCTGTCGGTAATGTATTTGAAATAGTTTTAACTAAATAAACTAAACACTTTTACAGCACATGTACAGGATAACGTTTGTAACTGATCTGTATGGTATAGTAAAGGGTGTTTTCGTTACGTAAGAAATGTAAGTAATAACATTTTGTTATCATAATGTATAATCGGTTGGTTGTTTAACATTTTTAGGAGTAATTGACTCACATATTACCTGGAATGCCCATACTGATTACATATAAAATACATCAAAAGGAAATGTTGCTCATCGAAGAATTAAACATTATGTAAATGTTTGTTATCATAATGTATAATCGGTTGGTTGTTTAACATTTTTAGGAGTAATTGACTCACATATTACCTGGAATGCCCATACTGATTACATATAAAATACATCAAAAGGAAATGTTGCTCATCGAAGAATTAAACATTATGTAAATGTTTGTTATCATAATCTATAATCGGTTGGTTTTTTAACATTTTTAGGAGTAATTGACTCACATATTACCTGGAATGCCCATACTGATTACATATAAAATACATCAAAAGGAAATGTTGCTCATCGAAGAATTAAACATCATGTAAATACATATAGTTTATTAGTAGTACACCTTTAATTCATCCACAGCCACTTATCGTATTACACTCTACTCTGGGATAAAATTTCTAGTGATTTGAAAATTTTTAAATTATAAAAAGGCCATCAGAATAATACAAAATAATCCTCAAAAGGCAAGCTGTAAACCATTCTTTAAAGAACTTGAAATTATGTCTTTACCTTCTTTATATGTTTTTCACTGCTTATTATTTATCAAACAAAGCAGTAGAATTCAAAGTAGTAACTAATGAATAACTACTCTATAAGAAACAGAGACAATATAAGAAGAAATTATTATACACATTATAAATTAATACATAGTTTTGAAAATAATTCAATCAAAATTTGTAATAAATTACCAATACATATAAGAAACCTAAAAGAAGATACTTTCAAGAAAACATTGAACAATTACTTAACCATATCGAGTTGAATATTTTAAATTTCAAGAACTGTTAAAATATTATTAGCTATTTTTCTTCCTTTTAAATATTTATATTTATATTTTATTAATTTACTATTTTATATAATCTATGTCTAATACTTTTTTATTAAGTGAAAACAATAAATAGTATTATTATTAATGTACACATTAAATATCTTGTTGACTAAAAACACCTTTATAAAAATAAACCGACAGTGAATGGCGTGCAGAACGCATGCGCGACAGATTCCGTCCCCAGCATACTCATTAGCCTGATGACACATGATGGTAATACAGAAGGGAACAATAATTCCAGAATTCTATTTCTCTTTCCACATTCCACAGTGGATTTTGTTATAATATTTATTTTGTGGTTAAATAACTTTAGTTTGTTGATTTTAAAATATCATTCTAAATGTAATTGGAAATAGAAATACATTACAAACTGTAGTCCAAATTTGTTATTTATTTATCATAATGAAAATAATACACATGTTTGAGCTTTAAAATACATAAAACAGGTGACATAAATAATATTAAAACACAAATATTAACCATTTTTATAGTTGATGTTCTTAAAAATATCTTTTAAGAGAGCAAACAAATAATGTGCATTTAATATGTACACTTCCAGAATTCAGTACGGCAATTAAACTGATGTGCAAATGCTTTTAAATAGAATTATTACTTTGTATTGTTCATAATGATCTAGACAATATCACGTTCTACTAGGGTTATTATAATACTAAAGGTTTTAAATAATTTATATAACAATAATAATAATCAGAAGTTTTATTCGTAAACATCAAGTTTAGAATAGTTTTCAATAGCATTTTGTACAATACACAATAACTTAACTCACTTGATTTTGGTCCAGGATTTTTGTTATTTGCTCTCGATTGTTATCGATATATGTGCATCGTCTAGAAATTTGTCAATTGAGTAAATTGACTTACTAACAAGGCAAAAGCATAGATCTTTTTGGAGGTTTTTTCTTGTATTCTTTTAACGTGATAAGGCATAAAAGTACAAAAGTGTCTCTTTAATATGTATAGACAGAATACATCAAGTTGTAAAGAAAATTCCACAATTAACAACTAGTTCTTCCGGTGACAACCGCGTCAAAGGACTATTTACAATATATACAGTTCCAGACGTTTCGCCCATGCTACGATGTGGCATCCTCAGTGGTTAGGCTGAGATTAAAGGTTAGCAGTCGCTCTGCCCAATATATGGCGATGGCGCAGCTGTCATGTGTCACGTAGGCCATCTCCATATATAGGGCAGAGCGACTGCTAACCTTCAGTCTCAGACTAACCACTGAGGATGCCACATCGTAGCATGGGCGAAACGTCTGGAACTGTATATATTGTAAATAGTCCTTTGACGCGGTTGACACCGGAAAAACTAGTTGTTAATAATGACTCCAGCCACTTAAGCTTACGAAATAGGAAAATGCCACAAATCCAAATATAAATTGAATGAAAAGCACGGGTAAACAACTTTTACAATGCATATTTCATATAATACGAATTTTTTTGGCAGTAATTCTATTACATAGTGGTCTGCCATTACTGCTGGTTTTCAACTGCATTACATTTACATGGGACTACAATAACGCTCCACTAATAGACCTCAAAAAAGCCAATACTTATCAGTATGACATTTAGCAATATATTAACAATCTGTCTATATTTGTATTAAATAAATAGCAATACTAAATTATTTATAGTATTACTGAGCTATAAAACTGATATAAGGTATTAGGTACGAAGTTTCTAAAAGGTTAGAGGGATTTTGTTGTTGTTGAGAATTTAAACTAAACTCATTAATTCTAAACAAAAAGAATTACTTTTTGAAGTTGCTTTTAATTTTGCATGACATCAGGGGGGCCTCAAGGAGTCAGAAGAAAATATTAAAGAAGAGCTTAGCTCAATTTGTACATAGATTTAAAGTTCTTTATTAGGAGAACACAATAACACCAATCCAGCCCTAAAAGATCCTTCCTATATTAAAAGGCAGTGACTGAAATGTACAAAATCGAGCTAATTAAAAAATAGGGACTCCGTTATTTTAGAACGATCCCTATGACGGTCAAAGTCACTTCTTATTGGGAAAACGTTGTCTTATATCTAGGATGTGTTCTCAGTACTGTACTAATTAATAATAATTACATTAACTAATGCTGTTTTGTGAAGTGTAAACCTTTTAGAGCTGGATTTGTGGCATTATGAAGACCTATAATTTTAAATACAAGTCGATTCCTTCTGTAATAAAGATATATATTTGACTAATGGACATCTCCTTGGTGTATTAAGGAATTGACATTTGTTTTGAAATATATATTTTTTCATATTATCGATGTTTTACAAGTTACTGGTTATATATAAATGATCCAAAAAATGTGTTTTTTATTAAGGTCAGTGAAGTAAATATAAAAAGCCGCACTTTTGACAGATAAAACCTGTTGAGATCTGATCATAGGCATTTGACATTCCTAATAAATGCCTTTAATGTTATGTACATTACAACCCATACTCGCATCCAAGAATTTCTTCAGAACCCTTATGAGACATCCGTCTCATATAATAAAAAATCGATTGTACCTTCAAAAAGTATATATTTTATATAAACTTAGATGTTTAATTTAATGTAATTTACGTTTAATTTTAAAATAATCTCTACTTCTTGGACTATAAAAACTGTATTAATTTTTGTATTTGATTTTTAACGGTGGAAATAATGCACTTAAAATATATCTTGTTATGTATACATGAATTTGTATGGTATTTATTATGTTTATCTGAATCTGTTTAGCAACAAGATATTCTCCGAAAGTTTTCATTTTGGTTGAACTTTAAAATTACGCGTAAATAAAAATTATAAGTTTTCTTGTCCAGTTTCTTATAAAATGATATTTTTAACATTTAACGACATTTCAAACGTGTCTGCATACAACTTATTTGACTCAAATCGTTATGCATACAGCTGTTTAAATATACAGGGTGAGGCAGACCACCCGTGCAGCATGTATAGCAGGAGAACGGTTTGGTCTAGTGGCCTAAAACAAAATGCTTTCCCCCTATATTGCATATGGGGAGTCCATTAAAAATGTTTTCATCAACCTTTTCGTAAAGAGTGTTGAAAAACTAGGGGTCATGGGTTCGAATCTCTAAATTATCAAATGCAAACATATGGCAAATAATACATCATTTTAAAGGTCTTGTTGAAAGAAACTCATTGATGAAAACAAAATTCATTTATCATGACACATTTCAAAATGGCGGCCATTTTTGTGGAAAATATTGACGTTTACGGAATACCCTATAGTTTTCTTACTGTTTGAGATAGGTTCATTCCGATTTCAATTTCTTACTTGCAAAACCCTCAGCTTCACTCTGATATGCCGCATGACTACTTTTATCATTATTTTGATATTGGCCCCCTAATACGAATTTTGAAAAATTAAAAATTCCTTAAAGTCAAAATTTTTAAATAGCAACATGCATCATGTTGTATATCATTTTAAAGCGCTTGTTAAGACAAACAAATTTTGCATTACACTTTTTTTTGTATCTCCAGTGGTTTTTGAGAAATAAGCACAAACGTGTTTTTAATAATAATTTTCCCACCTTTTTACGTTACTTTGGCCACTGACATCCAAAACTGAAAGCACTGAGTCAAAATCTAACATTTTAATTGCGTAAATCGAAATAAGGAATTATGTAAGCAAATTTATTTTTTATTAAGATATTTCAATTTGACAAATACAGGCAAAAAGCGTTTTACATTAAGTACTGTGTTATCATTGCTAATAATACAGATATGGTATTATTACTAATCTGGTATTATTACAATCTGGTTTAAAGCTTATTACTAAGATAATCTTGAAGGGAATATGTGGCAAATGGCCTTTTGGTTCCAGATTTGTATGATTCTCTAAAATTAAGAGACCTTTGTAAAAAACTGAAATCACCATAATTGTAATTTTATCATTTAAAATTGTTTGTTGTATTTTTATACTTTAATATTATAAATAAATATTAATAGTTTTTATACACAGTACCATTACTCGCTTCGCATGGTTAGGTACCTTTCACAATTGGCCTTTACTGTTCAGTACAACCAGTTGATACTTTGCTCCTGGGTTACTGCAATTATTATTAATCTTATGATTGTTTAATCAGCTGATTATTTTCAGCTGTTTATAAAATCAGCTGTTCTAGTGCATTATTGTACACTTCATTTTAGTTCCTGAAACAAAACTTATTTTATTTGACAACCACTTTAATTCTCCACTTTATTCCTTATTTTGTTCTTTTATTGTGAATGATAGTTCTGTATTTACTGAAATGCCGTACACAAATGAAGAGGCTTTCCAAATGCTAATGGTGTTAGGCGAATGTTTCCAGAATTACTCAGCTGCTGCGAATCTCTACGCAGAACGTTATCCAGACAGAGAAGTTCAATCACGAATGGCCTTTCAAAGACTTGCTAGTCGTGTGCGTGAAAAAGGACAGGTTCAGCCTGATTTCAATAAAGGAAAAACCCTAGCTAGGCCTGTAAGAAGTGATACGGCACCAGACATTTTGGCAGCGGTTCAACTCAATCCAACTGACTCGTCCAGAAGAATAGCTCTAGATGCGGGTGTGAGTCAAAGGTCAGTGTTGAGAATCTTGAAAGATAACAAAATGCACCCATACAAGATATCATTACACCAAGAACTGCATGGTGATGATAGCCATCGAAGAATGACTTTTTGTTTGTGGGCTAGGGAAATGTTACAACAACGTGAACATTTTTTTCGTAATGTACTGTGGTGTGACGAAGCAACTTTCCGCAGCAACGGTGAAGTGAACCGCCATAATATGAGGTACTGGGCCTATGAGAATCCACACTGGATGCGAGAGGTGGATAACCAGAGATACTGGACTTTGAATACTTGGTGTGGCATCCTTGGTAGAAAAATTATAGGTCCCTTTTTCTTCAGAGAACACCTAGTTGGAGACACTTATAACAACTTTTTGCTAAATCACCTGCCTAACATATTAATAGATATACCCGACGAAGACATAGAAAATTTGTGGTTCATGAATGATGGGGCACCACCTCACTACGCCAACAACGTCAGACAAACTCTTGATGAACAATATCCTGAAAGATGGATTGGAAGAGGTGGTCCTGTCAACTACCCTCCAAGATCTCCTGATTTAACTTGTATGGATTTCTACTTGTGGGGTAGGCTGAAAGATTTAGTGTACAAAAGACGACCAACAACAATCGAAGATATGATGCAGAGAATCAGACATGGTATAAATTCTATCAGTGGCGAAGAAGTATTGCGAGCTGTAGATAGCTTCACCTCCAGAATAGAACTATGTATAGAAAATAATGGTTTTCAATTCGAGCACATGTAATTTACAGTAAAGTAAGTTCAGTTGGATTCTGGATATTTTTGTACGATACTCTTATTACTTATTAATTTTTTTAAGGTTGCAATTATGTTAAAAGTTGCAAATAAATACAAATAAATACAAGAATTTACAAATCTTGTAAAAAATACAAATCGTGTATTTTTTAAGAGACATTAAGAGTAAAAATACCAATTTATATTTTTATAAATCTGATCATTTTTTTAAATACAAAATGTATGGCCAAAGTAACGTAAAAAGGTGGGAAAATTATTATTAAAAACACGTTTGTGCTTATTTCTCAAAAACCACTGGAGATACAAAAAAAAGTGTAATGCAAAATTTGTTTGTCTTAACAAGCGCTTTAAAATGATATACAACATGATGCATGTTGCTATTTAAAAATTTTGACTTTAAGGAATTTTTAATTTTTCAAAATTCGTATTAGGGGGCCAATATCAAAATAATGATAAAAGTAGTCATGCGGCATATCAGAGTGAAGCTGAGGGTTTTGCAAGTAAGAAATTGAAATCGGAATGAACCTATCTCAAACAGTAAGAAAACTATAGGGTATTCCGTAAACGTCAATATTTTCCACAAAAATGGCCGCCATTTTGAAATGTGTCATGATAAATGAATTTTGTTTTCATCAATGAGTTTCTTTCAACAAGACCTTTAAAATGATGTATTATTTGCCATATGTTTGCATTTGATAATTTAGAGATTCGAACCCATGACCCCTAGTTTTTCAACACTCTTTACGAAAAGGTTGATGAAAACATTTTTAATGGACTCCCCATATGCAATATAGGGGGAAAGCATTTTGTTTTAGGCCACTAGACCAAACCGTTCTCCTGCTATACATGCTGCACGGGTGGTCTGCCTCACCCTGTATTATAAAAATGTTTTTCACTACACTACTATGAGTTTAGCTGTTTTCGTTATGTGTTTACAACCCGCGAAACATCATATTTTAAACAGCTGTCTATTGTTTACTACCGAAAGTAACATTGTTTACAACCGAAATTTTTCCACAGTCAACAACACCTGTTTTATTCCGTAGTGTAGTGAAAAGTATCGTTAAAAACTCGAGTGAAAGTGTTTTGTATGTTCTCGGCCATTCGAAGTGCTCGACAAGTCTCGCACTTCAAACATATGTTTTCGAACATGCAAAACCCCACTTTCCACTCTTGTTATGAAATATACTATTTCACTACACTTACTATGAGTTTAGCTGTTTTCGTTATGTGTTTACAACCTGCGAAACATCATATTTTCAACAGCTGTCTATTGTTTACCACCGAAAATAACATTGTTTACAACTGAAATTTTTCCACAGTCAACAACACCTGTTTTTATTCCGTAGTGTAGTGAAAAGTATCGTTCAAAACTCGAGTGAAAGTGTTTTGTATGTTCTCGACCATTCGAAGTGCTCGACAAGTCTCGCACTTCAAACATATGGTCTCGAACATGCAAAACCCCACTTTCCACTCTTGTTATGAAATATACTATTGCTTTACAGTGTTTCTATAACCTTAATTCAACTGTAATTACTGATTGTGATCTTATGAAATCAAAAACTATTTTGTTAGTAAGTACTTAAAGATTGCTAAGTGTTTCTTTTTTCAGAATTTAAGTAAAAATTAAGTGTTAGAGAGGGCTCCTTAGCCCTAACTTCATCTGGTAAAATAAGACAAACTTTAACTTTTTTTTTTTTTTTAATTGGTAAAATGTGTTACAATAAATAATAATTTGGCTCTATTTATAATTTTTAATTTAAACAAATCGGCTATAACTGTAAAGGTAATATTTTATAGTTCATAAAATAATGTACACATCGATTATAGTTGTTATTGATTAATAAAAGCCTTGGACTTATTAATAGTTACTTAACTATGATCATTAACTATTTGGTTTATGTTTTTTAATTTAAATAATTACACTGACTTGAGCAAGTTGCAAAGCTACCCAGTTAAATACGGACATTCTGAGTTAGCAATGCAAAATACTTTCCCCGTCAATTACTAGTCTGGAAATCAGAATAAATGCAAATGAACCAATTTGTCTAAAGTATATTTAGAACTGTTGTAGAATCCTTTCTCTGAATACAAAATTTCACCAACAAGTAAATAAAATCGAAATAATAATGATTTTAATCAATTGTATCCCCCAACATTGAACGTTTTTTTTTTTTAATAATATTTTATATAGTATACCTACTACTAAACATAATCAATAAGGATTTCGAAAATTCTATTTTGTAAAAATAATAAGCACAATACTCGTATGCATTTAATATCTCTGTAATTGTTATATTTTATTTAATTTTAAGCACTCCCTACGTTCTTAATTTATTTATTTATTAATAAGACGCCGACCGTCAAGAAATGGGCGAATATGGATTTCGAATGAGTGTGATGAGTGTAGATGGGCGAATGTAGTCATTGTTACAAACTAAAGCTGACTATTCCTTAGAAAGTGTCATTAATTTCTGGCTGCCCAATGACAAATGAACAGCCGGTGATTATCAGCTGATCCTTCTCAAAATGTATTGACTCTGATTGGGATCGAACTAAGAACCTTTAGCACATGAAGCTGGGATTTAACCAACTACGCTACCGACCAATTCTCAGCATCGAATAACAATATGTAATATTGCATACATTTTAATGGTATAAATTAATTATAAAATAGCATAAATTGATTGGTTATTTCAGATTTGACTGATAATAGTATCGTAACGTTCAAGAAATTTGAAATGCTCTGAAAAAATGCTGAAAAAGAAATGCTCTTCTTTATTTGGATGGAAAATTTTTTCATCTTACTATTTTTTACGTAATTTCCAAAAAACACAGTACTCATTATCAGCTCCATGTTCCAGCCACTCATACATACTAAGAGGGATAAGTGATATATGTATGTGTGTATGAATAAATTTGAATAAAATTCACGCTAGATGTAACTTTTATGGATAATTTTTTTATCAGAAAACTCATTTATTCGTATTATTATTTTATAACATCACATATTTTAATTTATTGGCTTAATCAGTTCGAGTTGGTTGAATGGTTGTATCATCAATGGATGTGGTTTTTTCTGTAGTGGAGTCGTTTTAAAATAATATGATATATTACGGTGAAGAGAATACTATATTAATGATTCTTAAATACACTATTTTGGAGTATGTGGATTTTTATACCTTTTTTGGACTATAAAAAACACCAACAGCTAAACATTATATATTATTTTCTATTTTTGTAAATAGAAACAAGCCAATAATATAACAAGTTTCTTTATAGAGTCTCAATACAATTGGACTCAAATGAATCACAGAAAGTGGTATTTGTGGTAACTAAAATATACCGTTACCTCATAATATTAATAAGAAGCCGATCGTAAAGATGTGGGCGAATATGAGGGTTGAAAGAGTGTGATGAGTGTAGAGAAATAAGTGTAGTCATTTTTACTAACTAAGTTCGAATGTTCCTCAGAAAGAGCTATTTATTAATAGCTCAATAGTCATGGTAACCTACAGGTTTATGTGGAATCCGAACCACGTAGTGTTGGTTTGATTTTCAGCTAACTGACGAGCAGGATACTCAGTTTTATTCCCTACACAACATCCGGACCTTGACTATCACTCAACATGGACACCCGAGGAGATATCTCTAGTAGTGTCCTTGTCGATGGTAACCATTGGACGTACGCCGCGTCAGTATTAAGAGGACCGAGGAAAGAACATATATTCTTCTCAACGCTTTATCCCCAATTAGCTGGGTTACAGCCCTGCGCCTTTAGCACTAATGCCGACAAAATCATAATATGTACAACAATTAACGTCTTGTTAATTTATAATCATAAAGTTAAAAATAAATCACGCACTTTTTCTTGTTTTCATCCTCAATAAAATTAACATAAATACATTAAAATGCTTTAAAATGTTGTTCATTGCTTTATTTTAACAAAATTACATTATTGAATAAATATAATCATAGAATTTCACATTACATAAGTTTAGTATTATACAATTGGCATAACAGATTATTGTCTTTATTTATTAAAATGTTTGAACAAATTTGCATGTCGCGATATTTTTCCTGGTGTCTGCTGTCAATCTATGTGTCTGCTGGGTGGGTGGGTGGGTAAATGTCAATCTACGTTTCTGCTGGGAAGGTGGGTGGGTAAATGTCAATCTATGTGTCTGCTGGGTGGGTGGGTGCTTAATTGTCAATCTACGTGTTTGCTGGGTGGGTGAGTGGGTAAATGTCAATCTACGTGTCTTCTGGGAGGGTGGGTGGGTAAATGTCAATCTATGTGTCTGCTGGGAGGATGGGTGGGTAAATGTCAATCCATGTGTCTGCTGGATATGTCGCAGTATCTATGTGTCTGGTTTCAATTTTGAAGATCGTTTTACTTGAAGTTATGCCTTTGATGTATAATAGATTCAAACAATCCAGTAGTTTTAAATATTATTTGGTGAAGAGTTTCAGAAACAGTTTCCATCATCACAGTCAGTCATTATCATAATCTCTGATGATGAAAACTTTATTTCTGAAAGGCCGCACCAAATACAATCACTATCAATACAGTGTTTGTTTTTTAAAAATTACAACATCTTATGTCTACTTAAACTATATTAAGTTACATACTGTACATAGTTTTTTAAAAAACGTTTTGATATTACTTTTCAATAATCTTATCTGAAAAATTAAATAATGTTTACAAAATTGTTTTTTTATATTTAACACTAGAATGCTTTTTTCATTCCATTAGTTCCAGACTCTCTTAGGTGCAATATCCTACAGACTATAAAAAAAAACTCTTAAACCTCTTCCTTTACCTCACTACCATTACTTTTTTATCGCAATTACGGTTTGGTTAGGTTAGGTTAGATTAGGATAGGTTAGGTGTCTCCTAATGTTGGTCATAAACTGGTAAATCCAATGTTTGACTTATCACCGAATGCGCTATCGTTGTGTAAGTTCATAGAAAGCGATAAGATAATGCCAGTGATATCGGATTCCTAGCGTATAAGGAATACCACAGTGGACGTAAAAAAGATTGGAGAACGGTTTTTAGAGCAATGGAATATATATCAAGTGGTAGTGAATTAACGGAAACAAAAAAAACAGTAGTGATAGTGAATTAACGGAAAAGATCCCCCGTCTTTTCTGAGGACTCCCTGTAACCGTCTAACACGTAATCAAAACTAGGCCATGGTCGTTAGACCTTCATAACGATCAAGATCGACGTTTTACGCCTTAAGTATTGTTCCAACGATGCATACCTCACGGTTCTAGGTAAACTCCCCACGTAGCATGGCACTGACGTGCCTTACCATAGGGTAATTCCGGGAGAGTTGGACCACTTTTTTTCTTAAGCATACAACTTTTTTTGTTTTGACTTTATTTGCATTTTTTTATACTGTATATATAGTGTATCATATAAACTTCAATAATACATGCTTTTAGAGTAATATAATTGTAAATAAAAAAGTTATTAATTATATTAAAAAACTAATGAAGGTCCATCTCACCCGTACCTTGTGGGTGAGATGGACCAGTGACCTGGGTGAGACGGACCGCTAAATTAATTACACTCAGGGTTACATAAAGACAAGTAAAGTTAAATATAATTGTATTTTATGACAGATAAATGAGTAGTTTAAACAGAAATACAACTTATTTGATATGATAGCCTATTTACATTTTTTCCTTCTTAATACTTTTTTTAACATTGAATCGATTTTTGTTACGCATTGTTTCTCTTTTGCCACAGTAATCGCATTTATCTTCATATCTTGTACAGCCTTCATGTGACCAACGAGAACACGAAACACACGAAACCCAATCTTCTTTCTTATTAGTTTCATTATATAGTTCTCCACATCCAACACATTCATTTTCGTCCCACTCATCAGTAGAAATTTTGTCATCTTCGACAATGTCAGCTATTTCATATACTTCTTCATCGGAAGAAGTATCAATGTCATTTTCAAGGTTTTTATTTTTAAGTGTTCTTTCTTTCCTTTCTGCTTTCTGTTTCTTCTTTTGACTATGGTCTGTCATTGATTTTCTCTTTCTTTCTTCTTTCTGTTCTAGTTTTATTTTTCTTTCGTCCTCTTTCTGTTTCAAAGCTTCAATGTTTTCAGCCGAATTTAATACTTTCGTTACTGTCTTAGCCTTCCTCTTGGAATTGATATATTTATCAATTGAAGGCACTGGAGATATTTCTTCTAATAGTTTTGTAGGTGTAAGTTTAGGAGGAGTCACTTTCGAAATCCCAGGCTTGTTAGGATGGCCTTTGGTAGGAGTCCTCCTGCTCTCTGAAGTTACATCATTCAAAGCAGAATTATTACTTTTAAGATGACCTTTTGAGGTGCCAGGGACTGCTAGATTTTGAATTGGTCGGTTGACTTCTGACTCTGATGCTTTTGCAGTGGTTGTAGACATATTTTCAGTCAAATATGCATAGTCTGGGATTGCAGCAGGATTTATTGAAACTATTCCACATGCCTTGAATCCACTTGTACCATTTTCCACACTTGCTGATTTAGCCCAGGCTGTGTTAAAAAGGTTTTTCTTCCTACTGGGATTGTTAACCATGAACGTTTTGCAGGCAGCATAAGAATTACTCTTCAATGACTTAAAAAATGAAATTTCGAGAGGCTGCAACCAATGGGAGGTATGTGGAGGTAGGCTCATTAAAATAATGTCATTTTCTTCTGCAAATTCTAAGGTTTCCAAACAACTAGTGTGTGATGTGTGACCATCGAGTATAATCATCACCTTTCCCGCTGGTTTCCTAGGAGTGAAATGATTTTTCAACCAGTCAAGGAAAATCTCACTATTTACATATGCAGACTTCTGCGACATTCTCACAACTGAACCAGGTGGCATTCCATCCATAAATTCTTGCTTTAGATTTTTCCCTTTCATTATAGAGAAAGGTGGAAGAAATGTGCCCTCGCCATTGACACAGGCTATAACGGAAATATTTTCTCCCTTTTCACTTGACGTCACTGAGGTGACATTTTTTGAGCCTTTAATAGCTAGTACACAGCCAGGTTTGTTGTTCAGCTGTAAACCTGTTTCATCCGTATTATACACATGACCTGGTTTCCCAATAAGATCGTTTTCTTCCATAACATTGTTAAGCAGTGAAAAATACTCTGTCACGATTTGCTTGTCCATCCCTTTTGCTCGGGCAACAGACACACCTTCTGCTTTTCTTATTACAACGTCTGGGTTGCGGGTTTGAAAAGAATTCAACCAGTCATATCCAGCTTGTTTTAATTCTTTATTAAAGGTATGCTTAATATTTAATTTCTCGGCTAGTTCAAAGGCTATATACCTAACCGAGTCTCTGCAAGGCGCGAATCCCCTGTCTTGCAACTTTTTTATGTGCGTCACAATTTTGTTTTCATTTTCTGTACCTAAAACTGGTGGAGGTCCCAAACTACCTTTAGAAACGTTCTGTTATTTTATTCTTCTTTTAAGTGTAGTTTTAGGAATATTAAAAGCTTTAGCAGCCGCATTCACTCCCATTAATTTGTTCTTTACCGCATTCATGGCTTTCAACAACCCATCTTCTTCCCATTCACCTCGCCCACTCGTACCAGTCTTCTTATACACAGTTGGCATTTTTCTGCAACAGAAAAATACCAACAATGACTAATAGTTAACCATTTTTATTACTGGTCCGTCTCTCCCATATTAAGAAATAGTGGCCCATCTCTCCCGAAAATTACTGGTCCATCTCACCCGATCGGCCGGGTGAGATGGACCACCTAACCGACGCTATACCTTTACCGCGTACGGCGGCCATTATAGGTTAGTTTCTTACCTACACAACTATTAAGCACACAGCTAAGACACTAGCATGATTCAGACAAAATAAAGTCTTAAAACTAAATTTATGTAACTACATGTAAAAACTTTTCTACTTACCAAAACATACAATGTTTTCTTTCTCCAAAAAAACAGCAAATAGAACCGTGAAACATAGATAGCACGTTCACTGTAAACAAGATGCACCACGCTGAGCAAGACGACAGCGCTTACGTGGCGATTTTTAAAATTACGCCGCTAGTCCATCTCACCCGGTGGTCCATCTATCCCGGACTTACCCTACAGCTATAATATTACAAGTTATAACTTCCGTGAATAAACTCTACAGACAACGTCTAACAACATTGTTTTCTTCCGGAAATGTTTATCTTCCAGTAACAGTACAATTATGATAGTTTTTATCAAGGTAATCATTTTATCAATGCTATTAGGTAAACTATAGAGGAAATGTCAGCCACTTTGACAATAGAGGATGTATTAGTAACTTGTGTCATGGTTGAAAGTCAATTATAACTGTTAACTAGCATCACAAACAATAACTATCTCAAATGGCAAAGTTCTGTCAACTAATAACTATAACAGGGACATGTGTGTTGATTGGTCTATAATCGATAGTTGGTTAAAGCCCAACCAAGCATCAGTTTGATCTGAATCGAACTAAACAATGTTTAAAATACCAGCCAATATCGATTGGCTCTTCATTTATCATAATGCCAATGATCATTTATCAATAATTAATGATATTGTTTGTAAAAAAGATTACAGGCCAATGTTTTTAGCAAAAACTATCAATCTATGCACACTAATTATAAGGCTATTTGTTAAAGATATTTTCCAAAATAAAAATTTGGCCATAATTTTTAGCAAAAACAATCAATCCATAGACATTACGTCTATACATCAATACACTTAGATAACCATATTCATCCATATATTGACGATCGGCGTCTTAAGAATAAATACAAATTTTTTTCATTCAAATGACATTTTAGCAAAATGCATAACAAATATTGTCTAACAAAAAAAGCAAAAGTTTTTCTTAACCCCAGCCCGTGTCTTATAGATTCCTCTTTGTTGTATCGAAGTACAAGTGCCATTTAAAATGTATTTTACTTATCAACATATATATATATATAAATAATATACATATATATTCTAAATCTCTCTTTTATATTTTCACATAGTTGTACATTCATTTATCACGCAATTTTATTTTTTTATGAAGTATAGCAAATGTTGTCTTATTTTAACTTTATATTACACGTAAGTTGTATAGTTTTTGTTGTTTTGTATAACATATTAGACTTTCTTTTGTCAATTTATTTACTAATGGCAACGCCAATTTACAGATAAAATAAAATATAGACCAAACTGGCTGTTCAATAACATAATTCAATAATAAATGCCACAAATATAAATATACCACAATTAGGTTTTGATAAATATAGTAAATTGTATTTTCTTGTTTATAACTAATATTTATTTTTAAATTTTCTTAGTTAAGTTGTTTGTTTTCCTTTTCTCAATTGTGTAGTATTTCTAAAAAATGTATCCTTAGTAAATGTTTTAATGAATTGATTTATTTGTATATGTATTGTGTAGTGGAAATTAGTCAGCTTTGTCTGACAGACGTCACAGAGAGCCGACTCAGGTGTTTTATAATTTTGAACTCTGGACTCTAGCTGATAAAATGTTTGTATTTTCGGTATCACCGGCCACACTACTTGAATCAGTGGTCGGGTAATTCCAAAGTACTGTGTAACCTTGTAATATTTCTAGATATTGTTTGGTGGAAAAAATCATTTATTCATTTAACTTTGTAAATCGCGTTTTGTTTAGAGAAATATAGGTTACATTGTTTGTATAGATTTATACAGTACTAGCTGAACCCGGCGGACGTTGTCTCGCCTTTCATTTTTCATTGACATACCAAAATAAAGCAATAAAAAGAATTATAGAAAAACCATTATTTATTAAATGAGTGCAAGAGGGTAAACAATATTTTTGGTCTTCTTATTTGATATTATTTGATATATTCTGATCAAGTAAAAGTAGTGTGTGCTACACTCTCAAGGTGAAATGTAGAACTACAATAAATCAAAACATATACAGTACTGTTGTTGTGAGAACTTCAATCTGCTTATGGCATGTGAAACTACATTAAACCACACAGTCATATGTTTTTTGTAAACAATTCAGATTCTCCATTTGAATAACATGGGATCTTTAGGAGCCCGTGGGGCAGGACCCTGTGGACGGATCTGCATCAAACTTCACAGAAACCATTTCGGGAGTATACAGGACAACATCCTAAAGTTTCATGGCGATCGGTTGGATGGTTTGGCAGCGCATAAACTTCAAACATATATATATATATATATATACAAACATCCTCTTTTATAAATATAGATATAAGGTATATTGATTTATAATGTTTAGTGGAAGAAAGGACTTAATAGTCCTAACTCTGTCTTTCAATAAGTACATAAATTTGTATTAATTTGTCCGGTCGCAATAACAAACGATTAATAAACTCAAAACTTGGGGATAAAACAGATCACGGCATTCACCATCGACACCACCATAGTCATTATAGACCGCATTGTCACCATATACAATTATAGTGTATAAACACAAAATAGTTCAAAACTGAAAAGTAATGATGATATATATATATATATATATATATATATATATGTATATCATCATTGATATAGATAATTATGATATACATTAAAAATAAAAAAAGATAATTATATACATTATCTATATCATTTATTCCTATAGATAATAAATTATTACACAAACGTATTACTTTTACTGATATCGAAACTCTATCATGTTTGTGGCTAGAATTTATTCATACTTTAACTTTATTAGACTCATATGAACCAAATTTGATTTCTTTAAATACAGTCAACGCTGTTTAAATGAACTGCCTTTTCTTTGTGCCTAAACCAGTTTTCTTTTTTCGGAATAAGCTCTCACAATTTTTAGAATTAAATATAATTATTATTACCAAATTTAGACTTCGTTTTTATTTATAATTTTATAGTATTTATTGATGTATTATTGTATTTCCTTATTAAATTATAAGTGAAAAATGTCACGCCAAACGCCAATATTAAATGGACCTAAAATGTTTCTGGTGATTCGTTTCCTAATTTGGAATACCAACACTTCTTTTTAAAACTGTTATTGTTCGTTTAAATCATGAAAATATTTTATAGGCTTTGATAATGTGTATAATTAATTGGTCGGTAGCGTAGTTGGTTCAATCCCAGCTTCACGTGCTAAAAGTTCTCAGTTCGATCCCAATCAGAGTCAATACATTTTGAGAAGGATCAGCTGATAATCACCGACCGTTCATTTGTCATTGGGCTATTAATTAATGACACTTTCTAAAGAATAGTCGGCCTTAGTTTGTAAAAATGACTACATTCGCTCATCTACACTCATCACATTCTTTCGAAATCCATATTCGCCCATATCTTAACGATCGGTGTCTTATGAATAAATAAATAAGTAAATTAGGTTTTAATATGGAAAAGCCCTAATATAATAATAAATATAGTAGTTAAAAAGTAAAATAAAATCAAACAAAAAGAGAAAAAAATTCTGCAATGTTGATAGAGATCAGTATCTGTTACAAATGGCATTACAGTAATAAAGTCTTCTTTGAATTGGACCGCAAACTATCCGTTTAAACTAAGAGACATCCATCCTTGATAGAACTTTCTCCGGTATTTAGAAGTCTAATCAAGCATTAATTTTAATTATAACTTGATATCCATTTATCTCTAAATATGAAAAGAAATGTATGCTAAATATTATATGAAATTTAGTACTGTAAGAATCACATTACAAATGAGAAATTTTGGGATTATCAGTTGAATAGGTTAATTAAGCTGATTTATTGTTTATTTCATCATTGAAAATTTTTCTTTAAGCTTGGAGCATATAGTGCACATGGTTGGAGCTGATACTGAACTGACTAGTTAAAGCAGATGCTAGTTTGAGAACACGTTAAATCACATCAGGCAGAGAAACCTGTTTTTAAGTTGGGGTAAGGGAAGCTAATCAGCTCCACCCATTCCTCATGAAACGTACAAAGGCACCATCTTTGGGAACAACCTTTTTATAAATACATTCATAGTACTTGTTATTATAAACTATCTATGTAATATCAGTTAACTTGTTTAAGTTTGCCACTTATACACTAGGTGAATTATTTGCCCACCAATTGCCATTGTGTCTAATACAATTATTCTTAAGAATATGTTAAATTTATTACATTACTATGTACTATATACTAATTTATTTGATGTATTACATGTTACAGTTAAGATGGACCCCACTGACAAGTATTATTTGTTACTTAGTGGGACCATAATTATGTAAAATTTTTGGAATGAACTTATTCTATTCTATTCTATTCTAATTAAGCTAAATGTAATTAAGTAGTCAGTGTTAGGAAGTATATAATATAACTGAGTAATCAGGGTTAGGATTAGTGTACATGTAACGTATATGGAATGACGTATAAGGAGTAATCGGTGTTATAATACATTATTATAGTTATGAAGTATATGTAGGCTACTTTACATATTACACGGTACTCGTAAATACACATACAATGTGTGTAGATGTCGTGTAGTTATTAATAAATACACAACTGAATGTAGCATGATTTTTTTTCCATTGAATTTTATAACTAATGCTTCATCTCTTTAAAGGCCATATGTTACTGATTTGAATGCCACAAACTGCATCTCAGAGGGACCACTTTATCAGAAAATAGAACACTTTAAATATTAAAAGTTTACATTTTCAAATTGATCTAATTCCTGATAGGGTGACTCCATAGAGATGGGATTTTCTGCGTTGTTCTCTACTAAAAAAGACCTTTAATCCGATGTACTATTCAACCTATGCTCTCATTTAAGATTTCCTTCTGACTCCTTGCGAGCCATCCCTCTGAACATGAAATAAAAACTTCAATTAATAGATTTATTTATATAGTTATGATGTACCAAGTTTTATTTCTTTACCTGTAATTGTTTGGGAATTATTAAGGTCGTGCGGGACCTTTTCCCCACCCCGTACATATAATGTATAAGCCATACTAATTAAATTCAGTCTTCCAGAATTATCAAGTATGTCGTAGAAGAACAAAAAATATAACATTTATTCTGTTATCTTTCGCATTGAAAATATAAAAAACACACACTTATTGCTAGATGTGTTTGTTTTCTACATCTAAAACATACACAAATTAATACGAGTATTAAGTTGTGTGAAATATTATTGTATATAAATGACAGCTATAAAGTGTTATGTCAATCTTTATTAGTCGCTCCTTGAGAGGAACGGTTTCAGAGTAAGAGTTATTCAGCTGGCTTGAGGCAATGCACGGTTATTATAAGTCAAAGCCTTGAAGGCATTCCTTTATTGGAATAACTAAGGTAGAATCACGATTTCATTGTTAACTTCAGCTGCTTGCTTAGAATATGTAGGAGTTCCAGTTTATACCATTACGAAATATTCTACTTCCTTGAGAAACTGCATCCTCTTATCCAATAAGGTTAATTTAACTTATTAATTATGTTTCAGAAATATGTTTTAGAGAAACACCCATTGTACGTAATAAAACCAGTTTATGATTCTTTTACACACGAATATGTATTATCAATAGGGTGAAGGTTACAGCTAGGTAATAGCTTTACATTTTTGTGTTGTTACGAGATACAATTTTGAACGCTTCACAAACACTCACTAGTATAACAATGGTATGCGAGGTAGTTAGTTATTTCTAGAATACATTAAGTATAAGATGTAAAGTGATAAAAATGTTACCTTTTATAAACATAATAATAAAAAATATAAGTTTAAAATGTTTTATACATTTATCATTTGTTTTAGTTATGTTTGGTAATGTAGTATATGAAGTTAATTTTTAGTTTCGACGGCTGTATTAAAATAAAATATTATTATAACTATCATACGTTTTTTTTTTTTTTTTTGCATTTGGATTATGAATTAATGTTCTCAGTTCGTAACTCACTATTTAGTGGTTTCTTTTTACATCTATTTAGTGGTTTCTTCAATCGGTCAACGTGTCATTTGTGCGTTATACCGTCAATGGTAACTAAGTAGTGGAGCGCTCCCAATTTCTTGGTAACCACACCAATTCTCCATACAAGTGAACTAAAGAGTTTCTCCTTCTTTGAGATCTTAGTTATCTTCCAATGAAAACTCTTCTCGGAGTTGATCCCATCGTTGTATGTGTTGCTCTACTGTACGAAAACAGAAATGTAATCAAATCTTGGTGCACGCTGTTATTGTTAAAAAGGGCAATCTTTAAAGCCTGTTTGATTGTTTGCACATTACTTTCAGCTTGTCCGTTGATTGTTTGCACATTACGTTCAGCTTGTCCATTGATTGTTTGCACATTATGTTCAGCTTGTCCGTTGATTGTTTGCACATTACGTTCAGCTTGTCCGTTGGTTCGGAGCAATGAATTTCTGTTTTATACCAAACCCCCGACAAAACTTAGTAAACTCTTGGCTAGTAAAACACGTGCCATTATCGTTTACCAATACTTTCGGAAGGCCATAAGATGCAAAGAATTTCATTAGGTGTTGTTTTGTCACTGCCGATGTGATTGTAGATGTCTGAAAAACCTTTAGCCATTTACTATAAGCGTCAACTACCACTAGATAGTATTTCTACTTAAAAACCCCTGCGTAGTCAGTATTCACCCTATCCATTGAATTTTCAGGGTATTCCCAATAGTGTAACTTACATTTTGCCGGGTCATTTCCAAAGGTTTGGCATGGAATATAATTCTTAATCATAGTCTCAATGTCATGATCAATACCTGGCCACAAAATACAACTTCTGGCCAACTGTTTTGTTTTAACAATTCCTTGGTGACCTTCATGGAGCTAATTCAAAACTCCATTACCTAGAATTCCTGGTATATAAACTCTTTTTCCCTACAGGATGCAATCACTTTGCAAGGTAAACTCAATGGAGGTATGTCCAAATTAACTGGCCTTTTTCTTCGTTTTATGTTTTTAAACGATACAGTTCAGCAACTTCTTCATCATTAACATGCTTTCGTGCTATAAGTTCAGCAGTTACTGCAAGTTCAATTTTATATCTCATTGCAGGTATTCCTTTTTCACTTAGTTTGAAGCCAAAATATATTATAGACTTGTTGAAAAATGAACATTTTTTTGCGTTTATTCGGGTAGTAAGGAGATTTAACTTATCAAACACATGCCCAAATGTATCCAAATGTTCTTCTGCTGTCTCTGTTCCAATAGCTACTGTATGTCATCGTAAAAAATAGCAATGTTTTGATTTCCATTCAAAATCTGCTCGATGGTTCTTTGCCAAATTACTGGAGCGTTAGCAATGCCAAATGGTAACCTATTGTACTGATATAATCCCTTATGTGTATTGATAGTGATATAGTGGCGATCATCAGAATGAACTTCAAGCTGAGTGATATCAATCTTAGAATAGTAACTGCTGTTGGATATTAATAAATGTTTAGTACTTTGTTCAAAATAGTCTTATAGTCCCCACAAAACCTCACAGATCCATCTTTCTTTATAATTGGGACAACAGGACTAGCATAGTTAGAGAAGTTAATTTTGGTAATGATACCTTCTCTTTCTAGTCTATCTTATTCTTTGGAAACTCGAAGAACCAAAGCTAAAGCCAAAGGCCTTGCCCTTCTGTATGTGGGAATTGCACCTTCCTTTACCGACAAGCGTATAGCAAAATTATTTATTTTGCCAACCCCAGGATTGAAAATTTCCTTGTTTGCTTCCAATAGTTGCTGTAATATCTTAGTTTTTTTAGGCTCATCTTTTATCTCCCCCACTAGCAGACACTCGTTGACTAGTTGATTAGAAAACATTTCATGCCAGTTAAGTTTGAATTCCTACAACCATTCTAAACCTAACATACTACCAAAATTACCATCGACTAAATAGATAATTACCAATTTTGTATGGTTGTTCACTGTAACTAAAACGTTGCCATACATAACAGTTTTACATGTTCTTTTTTGTAAGTTTTTAAATTAATGTCTGCTGGCTGGAGTATGTAATGTAGAAACAAACTGTAGAACCTAGACTTGCTAATCAAACTTACTGAAGCTCCAGTATCAATCTGAAAAACCTCTGTACCCTTCCCTAGCTGCACGGGTACCATTGTGTTTGACTTCCAAATTTTAGACTCTGTGTCCTGTAATTTATAACATTACTTGCCAACCTTATCAACTAACTGTTGAGATGAATAGGGAAGTTTTATCGTAATATATGGCCAATTTTCCCACAGATGAAACATTTATATATAAGAAATGGACAATTATCATTGAAGTGATCAGTACTGTCACACCAATGCATTTTTCATTTGCCACACTAAATTATTTTTATGTTGGTTTGAGGTTCAATCCCGCTGTTTTAAAATTCGTTTCTTTTGTACAATGTACAGTTGGTTTAGATCTATGGTTAAAATAAGCTGTTATATTGCTCTCAAAAATCAAACTGTACTCTATTGTTTTAAAAAGATTAAGGTTTTCCAAAGAAAATAAATTCAATTTAAGTTGTTCATCCTTATACTCCGGTGATAAACTGTGTACACAAACTAGAATTACTAGAACATTTGTGTCTTTGAATGGCTGTAAATTTGTTACAATGATTTTTTAAATATTGTTTATACAATTATATTTTTAACTTGTTTGTGACGTTTTAAGGTTCAGTTGAATAGATAACCTACAACTTCTTTACTAAAGAATTCTTTCAATCATCACATATTTTCGCTGGTGGGAAAATCTAACTTTTAAATAAACGATCCAATGTTCATTATTAACAAGTAACGTAATAGATTACAAGTGAATTACACGATATTCATGGCCAAGGACTATACTCAAGGTAAATTATTAGCACCCTGTGGCGATGCAATCTACTGTTGAAACTAGATTGGACAGTGACCACTAAATTGGGTAATCTAGTAACATATATAGTAGGTAGAGAATATTAAACCTTTTAAGACACACTCCCACCGGTGAAATTTTCTTAAAAGCCAGCATATACTATTTTATCTACAAAAATACACTGATAACAAATCAATGCATTTAACTTTATTTAATGAACGCCCTGATATTACTTCAGAGTGTTCTTACAGCAAATACTAGAATTAC
Organism: Stictocephala bisonia; assembly: GCA_035578905.1. Classification (NCBI taxonomy): domain Eukaryota; kingdom Metazoa; phylum Arthropoda; class Insecta; order Hemiptera; family Membracidae; genus Stictocephala; species Stictocephala bisonia. The sequence continues at coordinate 142,316 of JAQJVL010001415.1, read as the reverse complement.
GAGGAGTTTGGAAATGCTACAATCAATAGCGTGATGATGTAGGACAGCCACAACCACGGTAACTATAAAAGACTGTAGGTATATCATTGAGCCTTGGCAGTAGAATATGACGTCACAAGGGTGAAGTAAGCTGGTTTGATTATTGTATTGAATACTGGTAACAATCACGTGGGAGCTGTCATGTAATTCTTATTCTTAACATTCTTACATATGAGACGCCGACACAACGTTGCTGGTATTTTAAGGCGAATATGAATGATGATATGAGTGTAGGATGAGTGTGGATTAGTGTCGTCTGGTTACTAACTGGGTTCAACTGTTCCTCAGAAAGGGCAATTTATTAATATCCCAACAGCCAGGCAACTAAGGGACCTACATCTTTACGTGGAATCCGAACCACGTAGTGTTGGTCTGAGTTTCAGCTAACTGATACGTGTGACACTCAGTTTTCTTCCCTACACAACATCCGAGCCCTGACTACCATCCAACATGGACACCCTAGACTTCTCTAGTAATGTCCACGCTGAAGGCAACCATGAAGCGGATGCCGTGTCGGTATTAAGAGGACCGAGCATGGAAACTATCGCCTACAATCTCCACACTTTAAATAGTAAGAAAGCCTTTACCACTAATCAGCTGAAACTGTAACTATGAAAATTAGAAAAGTATTCTTTTTGTTTACGTGTTGGTAGTTATTCCACCTAGCTACCATTTCGTCCATTTGACGTCATAGGAGATTCGTGTGGTCCTATATATTAAAACAATCGGATCATTTACTTCACTCACTTCTGAACTTATTACTCAACCAATTTCGATGAAATTTTTTTATTCAATATATAATTTTGATTTCTAATTCATAACGGAGTTATATTGTTGAAATTTCTATATGTTTTTGTCCTACATAGCGTCAAAGTTTCAATGTTATTGGATATTTTAAATTGACCAATTGGTGTCATACACAAATCTTAAATGGTCCAAATATTTTTTAAGATTAAACATAGATAGCAGCACATTACAAATATCAAGTTAAAATTAAGAGAGCGAATAAATGTCTGTATGTTATCATCAGCCATTAAATAAAATAAGAAATAAGCTTAGTAATAATATTGGTTTATTATATTTATAAACATATATTTATTATACAATAAACAGAGCGCAAATCAAATCCTATAAGTGAGCTAATGTAAATGAATATAAATAATAATATTTTACTTAATAAAGTTTAATTACTAATATTTGAAGTTAAAAGTTTATTGCCGAAGCCGAAGGCCGAGACGTCACGAGCGTAGCGAGTGACGTGGTTGGTACGCACAGCGTGCAGGAATGTCCCCTAGTACCTATATTTATCTCATCTAGGTACCAAGGCCGCAAAATAGTAATACCTTTACGGTTTGCATTGTTGTTGCCACATTTCAGTTCTTTCAATGCATCTGTTTTATAACTTTCTTATTTGAAATTGTGGATTTGAGCGTAAGTAAATATATTATAATTATGGATTTTAATTTACTGTTTCCTATGGTTTTTGTCGAATTATTTATATATTGTTCTATCCTATTATTGTTGGGACCAATTAAGTACGCAGATATCTGCTTCAAAAAATAAATTATGACCGGTCATAATGTGCAAAACAGTAATCTTGCCAACACAGCGTATCAGGACTACAATTAAATGCCATTAAACGTGCCTATGATAAGTCGGAACATTATATAAGTGAACTAGCAGAACCCGGTGGACGTTGTCTCGCCTTTCATTTTTCATTGACTTACCAAAATAAAGCAATAAAAAAATTACAGAAAAAAAAACATTATTTATTAAATGAGTGCAAGCGGGTAAACAGTATTTTTGGTCTTCTTATTTGGTTTATAAATGTAAAGGTTTTTTGGTGAGCCTACTCTCGAGCAAGCGACGTAGAGCTGTCCATGTGAAAAACATGGACTACATTAAACCGCACAGTCATATGTTTTTTGTAAACAATTCAGATTCTCCATTTGAATAACATTGGATATTTAGGAGCCCGTGGGGCGGAACCCTGTGGACGGATCTGCATCAAACTTCACAGAAACCATCTCGGGAGTATACAAGACAACATCCTAAATGTTTCATGGCGATCGGTTGGATGGTTTGGCAGCGCATAAACTTCAAACATATATACATACAAACATCCCCTTTTATAAATATAGATTATTTACTAATTAACGATGAAAACATTTATTAAATGTATTTATTAGTATATAACGTGTTGTTTTTAATATATTAAACAAAAATACAATTAGACTTCATAACAACTTAAATGCATTACAATTTGGGGAGACCCCTGCTTGCTTCGCGTGCCCTGTCAATTCGGCATGTGAATTTTGACTATAAATTAAAATTATTACCTAAACCACAGTCCAGTAACTCTTAGTCGCGACTTTCCGTTGAAAATAGTTGGCGACAACATGATACTAGCGCTCCTAGCGGCGGGAGTACAGTAGTTCTTACATATGCACTATTAACTCCACATCTGTTATTATCAAATATCGTTAACTTATATCTATAATCTTGTACGGTGCTTTTTCTATTGTTATTATTCCACTTGTTTGCTGGACACACCGTAATACGACGGCAATGTGGTGTAGTTGGATGGTTCGGCTGCTTGGAGCGCTAGCTTGACAGTGGAGCAATGGAAGTGTCACGACTGTATGTCATGGAAGTCGTGAACTGTGTTTAAACTGTATTAAGTAAAATCCATTCCAACAGCTGTTAAAATTTCGCAACATAATTCTTTACATTCTAACAGCTGTTTCTTTTTACTAATTAAGTCTCTTTTCGTGATACTACTATAAGTGAAATCGTACTTTAGGGCCTTCAGAATTTAAATATTGGGTAGTAAATACCTTATTGTACAAATAGGGGCACATTTTTTAACACCTCAATTGTTAAAATTGATCAAGAAATAAGGTAGGAGTTGCGGTAACAAAAAAAACTTCTTCATGTGCAAGAGTATAAAAATAAATTACGTGATCTTTGAGATGGACTAATTTACCTTTCCCAAACCATGAAAACATAACACCAACCATGCCATTACGACAAACAAGAGCTTAATTAATTTGTGTTTGAATTATTAGTTTTTCAATGTGCTTTTAATTTAATTGGTAATTTAAAAATTTTAATCAATCTTTTTATTCATAAGTTTACCATAAGCCTTGATTTTTTTAAAGTTATTCTTCAATATATTATTCAAATGTGTAATTATTTTAATAATATATCTGTTTAAAAATACAATTATGACTGTAGTATCCTTAATATTTTTACGCTGGAATAAATTAAAATTTACATAAACCTACTTCAAAAGTACTAAAGTAAAGCGGTATTGGTTTTATAGACAGCTGGGGAATATAACTACTGCTTTGTGCAGGATCTGTTGATAATGAAGGGATTTGGGATTCAGTTTAAGGTCCGTAAACGGGTCAAACCTTGTTTTATCGATACAACAACCCTCCCATATACAAGCAAAGTTTGCTTCAGCAGAAACCTAAACCATATAAATTTAAGATGGTTGTTAGAGTTCTCGTCTTCTGTAATAAAACCATCATAAGTGTGTCTCTTCCTACATTTAAAATTGTTATTAGTTTTATTACTCTGTTACGTACACTGTGGGGTTTGTATAAAAGGATTTCTTTACATTTAGAATTATTTTCTTGGCGCGTGTTATTAAGAATGTAAGAATGTAAGAGATGATTGTTTCCCGAAATGAAATAAACATTTTTATTCAAAAACTGATACTCCACATGTCGTCAAAGAATACGCAGCATTCAAGTCATATAAGGAGAGCAAATAAAATAGTTCATGCCTTGATATACTTCGTAAGTAACCTTATTCACTGCCAAGCCTATTTGTGTTTACTGCAAGTGCACCATACAGACAACTTTTCTTAATTACGTTGAACAAGTGGCATTCCATTGAGATTTGCCTACCATTAATATTTTGTTAATCTATTTAGTGTTGTTCTTAATGTATTTATGATATCATTATGAAATATCAAATTTCTAAATTAAATCAGTCCATTAGTTTTGTTATATCCGTTATATATGTTACAGTGCACAGAGCCAGAAATAATAATTCCACTTTGTGGAATACAACTTTTATTTACACTAGTGAACTAAACTAAACTAGATTTTTTTGTAAATACACGAGATATTTACAAATTTATATGATCAGGCAGATTCTATTTAATACTAGCAATTAAACATCTGACAGTTAACTTTACTTATCATAATCGAGCTACTAGTGTTCACACAAAATCTGGGGGACGTGAATTTGAAAGAACTCCTTAAATATAATGGAGTCCTGGTATCAGCTGACAAACCAATGACATCATGCACTAAAGTAAGAATACAGGCTAGAAATAGAGGATATTTTGACAATACAAAATTAGTCAGAGTCATTTAATAAGAAGAAACACACAGCTCAAGATATACAAGACCCTTGTAAGATCAGTCGTAATTATGGGTGTGAAGGTTGGACATTGTCAACAGCGGAAGCGCAAGTTTTGAGGTGTGTCGAGATACAACATAGATTTTCTGGTCTTCTGCAGTTACGAGATGGAAATTGGAGAGTTCGATGGAATGAAGAACTTGAGAACCTTAGAGAGGGGCAAGATGTACCGAGTTTTGTCAAAGCACAGTGGTTCAGATGACTAGGACATTTAGTTAGAATACTCGAGAATAGAATGGAATGAAGAACTTGAGAACCTTAGAGAGGGGCAAGATGTACCGAGTTTTGTCAAAGCACAGTGGTTCAGATGACTAGGACATTTAGTTAGAATACTCTAGAATAGAAACCCAAAAGAGTCTGGGAGGGAAGACTGTCAAACACAAGGAAGAAAGGACAACCACGTACATGGTGGACGGATGCAGTGAACGCTGATCTAGTTACAATGGAAGAGAGAGGGTGGAAACAGAGAGCGGTGGATAGACATGATTGGAGGACGATTGTCATGGAGGCAAAAACCGACAAGAGGCTGAAGTGCCATATAAAGTAGGTAGGTTCATGAACTCTCCCTGTTCAACATTGTTACTTCATCGTCACTTTCATTTCAGGTTGAAATCTGCAGACACACTTCCACTGACTGACTCTGGTCAGCTGAGGGGTCCTTTTTATAAAGCATTACTGTGAGTCTAGATGTTTTCCAGATGGGTTGTTCGGTATGTTTATGGCAGGGAGTCTATGTCCTTCCAGGCACCATTTCTAGAAGGTTAAGATTTCTCCTGCGGGTAAGTTAACAGCTATTCTAGCACTTTCTTTACCCTTGCCAGGTGGGGCTGGTTACGGAATTACTGAATTACCCTTGCAGAGGGGGGGGGGTACAGTTACCTGGGTGACGCTACTGATAGTTACCGTTTTCCGTAACAAAAGCATTCAAAAACTGTTTGAGTAACGAAGATACATTTTTCACTACGCGTTAAATTGTATTGATCAACACAGTTGTTACATGAATAAAAAAAGTATTGTTGTAGTTTTAAGCTCTATTGCATTCAAATGTTCTCCTTCAAGGATCTGTCTTTATTGCTAATTAATTTTATTTGAAATAAATTATATAAATAAATTACTGTATACATCGCAATATAAATGAAATGGATTGTGCAAGTAAGGCAGTAAATTATTTATATAATTAATTTTACACAATTCAGAGCTACATATTGAAATATGAATTTATTTGAAATAGTTTCATTTATATATTACCCAATCATCCATTATTTTTTATCATTACAACATTACAATTAATTGGACAGCCCCAGGGTTAACACAGTGTTAACAGACAAAAAATACGCAACTTATTGTGCTATTCTGTATGTGAAAACAAATAGTTTTGTATCTTACCAATTTCCATCGGTCTATTTATGGTTGATACAAGACATCGCTTAGTTACATTACGATAAATGAAATACGAACGTTGTAGGGTTATTGGTATACTAATCAATACTCAAGTTTTTTTTTTTTTTTTTTTTCAGTGACTAATATCTGAGCTAACAGTACGCAAAACGTCGCTTTTTAAAAACCTTTCACAGTTAGATAGCGGCAAAGGCGCGTCTACAACAAATAAATTGCTTTTGTCTAAGTTTTTCTTTAGTTAATGGTTCACCTATTAAAAACATATGCAAGTTTGGCATAATACACATTTATATGAATATTACAATTTTATAAATTATCCTTAAGATTATTATTGATCCCCACCTAAAAAAAATTTTTTTAGAGAATATATTACTTTGTTTTATATACATATAATATATAAAGCCATAATTAAACCATTATATTTTAATACTCATCTAGTATATGTATTTTTTATAGTTTGTTGTGTAATTGATATGCACCTTAAAGTGGTTTTGTTATATTGTTTTTTAAAACTTTAATTAACGTAGTAATTTTAATTCTGGATACTAGATTGTTATTGTTTTGTTTTTTGACAGTATCATTATTTCTCATTCTAAGAAAATAAATATACTTAGACCAATTGAAAGTTGCTTAGAAAGCTATTATAAATTGTCATAGAGAAAATCTAATATGTGTTTTTATTAAGACATTTATAGTAGGGGGACTGAGCACTAGACGTTGCGTCTTTGATAGCCCTGCTACTTTGTTAGAAAAATATACCACTCTGTTTTTTAGAAAAATAAAATGTATGTGTAGATAAATGACTTGATAGCAAGGCCATAAAGAATGGCAAAGAACTATCATCAACATAACTATTCCTGGTGAATTTATCACAAACATCGTTAAGTACAATTACTTCACTCGATTGTTGAATATTCAAAGAAAATTAAATAAGAGACAATGTCGTATTTATTTAAGAAAGTAAATACATCAGAATAGCTACAAGAATGGAAGGTACTCAAGAAAACTGTTTCACTTTACCCTGTGGCAAACCTCTTATTCTTTACATTTTCTTGTTTTGCTTCAAATAAATTACTTTTACAACCAGCATTTCAGAGGCATTCCGTGAAATTCATCTCGCTTTAAAACAAGCAATAAAATCTTTCTTGGCTATAACCCGTTTACTTAACAAGGAAGCTACTGTTTTTCTGTTGTATTAATTTCATTAAACTTCAAAATCTATATAGTTAATTTTATGGTTCATCATTTTTGTAAGATAGTAAATATTTAATCAATTAAGGATAGTATAATTCTACTGTCCAAAATATGAAAAGAAATTAAATTAAAAATGTCTTTATTTGTGTGGCCAAGTTAGGACTATTTAGTCCCTCTCTTCCACTTAACCACAAATATGTCTCTAAAGTACTATTAAAAAAGGCATCAAAATAAATTGTTATCATTAATTGTCATTATTCAGTTATTAATTGTTCACATATGAGACACTGACACAGCTTGTGTGTATTATAAGGGAAATATTAATGTTTACTTGAGTGTAGGATGACTATGGATGACCTGTGTAGTCTTGTTACCAACTGAGTTTGACTTATACTTATTTAATTAAACTTAATTGAAAATATCAAATTAAATTGTACTAATTCAAGAAAATTAAAATTAAAATCATACCCAAGTTTTAAACTAGTTTACTAAGAAACTAAGCGGCCTATGGAAAATTCAATCATAGCATTATTTTTCTCGTTTAATTGTACGTTATAACATTATAATTTACTATAAGTTCTAATAATTGTTTATCCTTGTTGCAAAGTGAATTTTAACTAGTTTTCACTGTGTCAACTTAACATTTTTATTACTCAAAATTTCGTTATTTTATCACATTTATATTTTAATTTGTGATTAATAGAATTGTTTCCTATAAATTTCAAAAATTTCAGAACGTTAACTTTTCAAGACAAAATGTTATAACCAATTTCCTGATACGACATTTTTATTGGCTTGTATAAGTCGTAAAATTAACTGTTTCGTTACGTTGTAATCCTTATAAAATGTATACTTACGATATGTTATTTTTATATGTATAATTAAATAATTTAAATCAATTTAACACTACTTTACATCTATTAACATTTTTTTTAAATATATAAAACCGTCAATATTCATCACGTAAATATGTGCTTAAAATGTAGAATAAATATCCCAGAGTATAAGGTTAACCGATGAAACTCGACTGGAGTAGTTTGAAAACACAGGACTCCATAAACCTGCCAACTTTTACAATATTTCTGCCAGGAGGAGTTTGCCCAGAGTCTACCCTGGTTTATTGCCACAATCAACAGTCAAATAGGTTTTGGTTTTCCAAAAAACTCGATCCTCCTTAATTAATAAATTGAAGCAGAAAGAAATTACAATAGTCTTATTCAATATTGAAAATATAAATTGAATGTTGTTTTAAATACTTATATTTTGCGGAATGAAAAGAATTGCTAAAATAGTTATATGTCATGTAATATTGTACTAAACTTACTTAATAATTAGCATGTTTTATTCTAAGGGTTGAAAAAGAAAATTAACGTTCTAAAAGGGGAGTCGGTTGGTTGTATCTCGCACATGTATAATTTAGGTACATTTCCCTCAGGAACAACTTGACATTTAATCATGATCCTTTTTTTATTTTGTTGAACAGTTCATGAACTTTGTTTTAAGCAGAAGTATTTTTAAAATATTTTATACTTCAGGAGAAATTTTGTTTTGTTTACAAACAAAAATCTATCTTGTTTTACTACTTAAAATTATATAAAAAATAAAATGTTACTTACTTTTTTTAACTTTCTGTTTAGATTTAAAAAACTGTATACAAGGAAAAAATAATAAAACAATCAATTTAATATCTTACCTATATCCTGAGAAAAATTTAAGTAAACGTTTAAGATCATGATGGCGCTGATGCGCGGTGTATTGGAATTGGAACGAACTATCGATATTAAAACGGAAACTATACGCAAACACTTGTATTTTGATCACGAATAATGTTTATTCGTTCGAAACTAGTGTACTGTATTAAATTATGAAAATTGAAAAACAATGGCTATACTATATTTCTAACTTCTCTCAACCACAACAATTGCTAAACATATGTTAAATACATGGTTAAATCTGTAAACTTTGGAAGGTCATTGGTTACCTTTTGGCCTTCCCAAAGCTTAAGACTATTGTAGTCAAGCTTTTTACTAACTATGTGAACTAATAGAGCATTCCATTGATCAACATGTTGCCCTAATGATGTCAGAGCACGAAGTCGTTTGTGTAGAGTGCCAATCATTCCACGAAGACTTAATGCAGACTCTTTTTCAAGTTTTTGGATATAAAAAATGGATGTGATGTGATTGTTGTCAAAACGGTTTTCGATAAGTGACCTAGCCATATCATGGTTACTGTCTGATACCTCTAAGGATTCTACTACGTTTAGTGCAGGTCCCTGCATTGATGACTTTAGATAGTACAATTTTTGAATAGGAGATAAGGTGTTGTTATTCTCTATGACTGATTGAAAAAGTCCATATAACTGAAGCCAATCTTCATATTTTCCAGAAAATGAAGGCAGCTGAACTGTAGGAAGTTTTACTTGGTGTGAGGAGGTTAGATGTGCTGAGTGAGTGTCTGTGCTACAACTGTTTATTTGCTGTGAAGTGAAGTGATAGCAGATTTTTCGCTTTTTCTAAAAGATCGAGTAGGCATCTTCAAACTGCTCCCTTTCACTGTCTATCAATCCAATGTATCCTTGTATGGAATCAAATGTGTCACGCCTATCCGTATAAAACCTTGCTAGCTCAGGGAGAGTGGGGGGTTCTTCTAAGAGACATGCCAAGTATAAGGGAAAAAGTGTTGAGTAGTTATCACCCAAATAAAATAAATGTTTCCAAGTTCATCAATAGTAGCCAGGGACTAGGGCGCCACCTTGTTGACCTAAGAATGGCAGGACTCCAACAAGGAAACTTTCCTGCAGGTGTAAGATGTACTTATGACTTTGTAAAAGTTCCGTTCTAGCACTATACCATGAACTGTGTAAATAAATATTTCTCCCTGTGGTTAGCCAGGAGTTAAAAATAAAAAAAAAAAAAAAAACTTTTAAACTAAACACAACTACCTAAAAACAAAACAAAAAATACTTATCCTCGTCACCAAATTTAAAAACACAACATTTTAGTGTGAACTGAAAAACTGAACTGTTTTATTCCCAAAACATAACTTATTTTTTAACAGTAACAAATGTTAGAAACATACGTATGAATAAATTAAGTTAAATGAATAACAGCTGATCATCTGTTTTTAAATCGATCTTCCACACATACCAACTTTTTACCATTAAAGTCTTGACTGTAATGTCTGGTCAACGTGCCTTTTACAAAATACATTATTATCTAGTCCAATTTAGTAGTAAAAATGTCCTTCCCTTGATTGGACTCACCCTAAGATCTATTTTTTTTTTTTTCCATTTTAAATGTCTTACTTGCATACAATCTCCGACCTTAAATTGGCGTATTATGCTCTTGGGGTGCTCTTTAATGATCCTTTTTCCGGGTGGAATCAACAGACCGAGGTGTAGCATACAACTGAAATTTCACAAATTCCGATATGATCTCCTTAAAGTTCTATTGTTAAGTTGTGATAAGTTACTACTTTTTACACTCTCTATAAAAGTTTTGAATGCTCGGTCCTATTAATACTAAAACGGCGACCACTCAATGGTTGCCATCGACGTGGACACGACTAGAGAAGTCTAGGGTGTCCATGTTGGATGGTAATCATGTTCTGTAGGGAAGAGAACTGAGTGTCAGACTTGTCAGTCAGCTGAAAATCAGACCAACACTACGTGGTTTGGATTCCACGTAAAGCTGTAGGTCCCATAGTTACCCTGGCTACTGGGATATTAATAAATAGTCCTTTCTGAGCTATGTCAAACTCAGATAGTAACAATGACTACACTCGTTCATCTACACTCATCACATTCACCCCTCATATGCCAATATCTCTACGATCGGCGTCTTAGAAATGAATAATGAATAAAGACTAAATTTTCGGAAAAAGTAAAAAACATAACTACTCATAACTTATTCGTGTCATCTCTATATAATACATGCCATTTCAATCTCTGTTTGGGTCCCTTTGCACCTCATAAATGTTTTATAATCTCTTTTAAGCAAGAGATTTGATAGCAATTTTTGATTTTACGACAATTTTTATTTACCTATTTATTTGAATTTTTTCAATATAAAATCACTGCACTTATTTAAATATGTCAAATTAACGTGTCGTAAGGATCACAACGTGACCACATAATTAATTTTACGACCTCTAGAAGCCAAGAAAACGTTGTTTCAGGAAATTGATAAAAACATTTGTTTAAGAGTTAAAATTCTTAAATTGATCAAACTTGTAGAAAACACTCCTATCAACCTTTTATTTAAAAATCTATGCCATTTATTATCGGGTTTTTTAGTGATAAAAGTGTAAAGATAACACTGAGAAAAAAGTAGTTAAAATTCCAATACTTTATTGTTCCAACTAGAATAAAAATTACTAAAACTTACAATAAAATTTAAACATTTATATTTAATAACGTACAATTGAACGGGAAAAACACAATGGTCGATTATATTTTGCATAGGCCTTTTAGTTTCTCAGTAAACAACCTTCCAATATGATACACGTCATTTCTGCGCCGAGAGTAAATTTGGCTGGTCTTCAAGCGCCTGCGACACAGTTGTGACAAAAGTTCAAGAAATCTGTGGAATCTGATTATTGACGATTCACTAGTAGTTCTTAAAATATTTAACGCCATGGTGCAATAGATAATTAAAACATGATACAAAACATCATACTTAAATGTTTATAATCATAAGGAACATTAAGTAAATTACTTGCTCTATTAAAAATATAACAGCTCAGTTGACTCGGATAAAATCACCCCATGTTAAATACAGTATCTTCGTTTTCATGATATTGAATCATACGAGGTATAAACTTATATAAATAACTTATATAGGATGAATAAACTAGTGGATGGTGTTTTGTTTTTTGTTTTTATTTTATTTTTTTAGACTAAATTTACTTATTAGAATTAACAAATACCTCAATGCCTGTTTACGATAACCAAACTACGATTCATAACTACGATAACCAACGATTCATGGAAAATAGGCTCCAAACATATTTATATATATATATTTATATATATATATATATATATATATATATTCCCATATTCCTTTAGTGATTAAACAGTTGGACAGAGTTTTTTCCTATCTGCTATATGCGTTAGTATAGAGAAAGTATTGTGTCGTATTTTTTTTTTTTTTTTTTTTACAAATTTGTCTAAACATCCATTGTAGAGTCCCCTGAACATAAAATAAATTGTTTTTTTTTTTTTCATAAAAAATTTGGTGTCCGTCCGTATTTGTGTTTGTCCGTGTGTATAAGCAGTTCACTGAGACCAAACGGATGGATAAATTTTTATTAAATTTGGTATGTATGTGTATTTAGCTAATATTTCCAGAAAATCTTTTTCACTTTTTTGAATTTTTTTTTTATTTTATAGGAAAAACATACAAAAATGAAATTTTCTCAAAAATGGCTCTAACAATTTTAATTAACTGTTTAGAAAAGGTGTAAATCACAAATTAAAATATTTTAGTATAAACCACATGTCTCTAATTTGACTAGTTTTTTTGTGTGGTATAAAACAAAAAATTGGAATCAAACTGGTAATTTTCAGTTAACATTTTTTTAGTATTTAACATGAGATAAAGTTTGTGCCAATTCTTTGGAACCATATATTAATCATTATTATAAAATGAATATTATTTGTATAAGTTTGACAATTAATTACAATTTAACATTTTGAGTTAAGACTTTGATAGGGGGACAAATGATTAGATAAAATACTTATCATCTGTAGCAGGTGTATACAATAATATAGCACTTAGTGTTCATTTATGTAGCTTAAACTACTTTAACAAATACAAAAACAACATCATATATCTTCCTAAAGCTTTGAAAGTCATCAAAGTATCATACAATCTCTTAGAGAAAATGTAGATTTTTTTAATAATATTTACGAGAATATGAGTACCCTCAAAGTTAACAGATAACACCAAGGAGGGTTGGATGGTAGCCTTTTCATATATTTTGCAGCAATTACACATATACCTTGGTTGAAATATAAAATTTTTAGCACACAATTGTATCTGTAAAAAAATGTTTGTAATATTTTCCAAATGCCAAACGCTAGTTTAACTAGGCAAAATCTGTATCATCTGTTTTCATTTGTAGGCTTCTGATTGGTGCCAAATACCAAATACACCTAAGCTCAGGGTGAGTGTGACTGTCCGTTTTAATCTTAACCAGTTTGAAAGTGTCAATCATCTTATTCTATAGCCCTTAACAGAATCACCTATTCTACTAAATTGTAGAAAATATTGGTTTTATAATATTAATAGTAAAAACGTTTTTAATTTTAAGTTTATATTTTTTATTTTACATGGCAGTTTTATTTTATATTTAATGTTAAGTTACTGTTTGATTGGGAAAGTACCGTTTTAATGTCCTTAAGTTTTAGTTTAAGGTCTGAATGAAAAGTAAATAAATCAAATTCATTTTTAATAATCATTTATACCCCATAAGGGAATGAATAAATGAATATAATTTATTTCCATAGTATTTTATTTATTTATTTTATTTTTTTATTTTATTTTTTATTTATTCATAAGACGCCGATCGTCAAGATATGGGCGAATATGGATTTCGAACGAGTGTGATGAGTGTAGATGAGCGAATGTAGTCATTGTTACAAACTAAGGCCGACTATTCCTTAGAAAGTGTCATTAATTTAATAGCCCAATGACAAATGAACATTGCTCAACTACAATACATTATGAACATAATAATTCAAGCAGTATTAAATGTAACATTATATTACACACATAATAATAATAATACAGAAATATAACACCCTCATGGCCTAAGCCTGTGCGTGGGCATGAGTCTAATACATAAACTAATAATACAGCATGAAAAAGTAAAAAATACATGTTTACTATCGTGGAAAATTAAAAATTTTAAGTGTAGTCTTGAGGGTAGGATAGTGTTGACTGTAAAAATAAAAAAATAAAATAAAAAGAATTTGAGCACTGAAGGGGGCCTGCTCGACCAATCGACAATGGCATGTTATCTTATCCGTACTCAGACACAATGACGTACTCTGTCATTTCTCTCCCAACCACTCAGCGACCTTATGTTTAAATAAAATAAATTTAAAATTTTTTAAATTTCGAATATCAGGGGGTAAGTTCTGAAAAAGAATTTGTGAAATGTAATGTGTAGTAGTTCTTGAATAGGTCCTAGCTAGTCTGTCGGTTCTAATACCCATAAAATAAAATACGAGAGTGAAATATCTGCGTTCCAGTGGTTTGAACATACCATTAGTTTTTTTTTTAAATGTAAATGAGTAGAGATTTTACGAACAACTGCCTAATAGGAAAACCATTAAATTCAATAAAAGGGAATTTTGAAGGAAAACTTCGATCTATTCCTAATGCAGCCTCGATTATAGTTGTTTGTGGTCCTAATATTGGTCTATGCCTAACGTTTTCCTCCCCACGCAAGAATCCCATCTAGGAACAATGATTGACAATATGCAAAATAGGCTTGTTTCAATTCTGATAAATTCAATATTTCGTTGTTGTTAAAAACTATAAATAAATGTGTGCATTTTATTTTTTAGAAAAACTACATGCTGACACCATTTCCTTTTTGATCAATAACAAAATTGGTCGGTAGCGTAGTTGGTTCAATCCCAGCTTCATGTGCTAAGGGTTGTCAGTTCGATCCCAATCAGAGTCAATACATTTTGAGAAGGATCAGCTGATAACCACCGGCTGTTCATTTGTCATTGGGCTAATGATTAATTATACTTTCCATAGAAATAGTTGGCCTTAGTTTGTAACAATGACTACATTCGTTTATCAACACTCATCACACTCGTTCGAAATCCATATTCGCCCATATCTTGACGATCGGCGTCTTATGAATAAATAAATAAAAATAAATAAAAAAACATCTAAATATTGTTAGCAATCAACTCTTTTGATGTAGTTACATCAACAATCAACAGTAAAACAACGTCCACAAGTGTGAAGTTTTAAAGAAATGTTGTCAAAATCTGATAAAAGCTTAATAGAAATCTGCATGGATACATTTTAGATATGTAAGAGTTACAAGACTGATCGAACCACTTTTTCACCACAGATAAACCAATTTCAGCTTTCCTCTTTACCACTTCCTAATTTTCTCCTTCAAACAAAATCGCGATATCGTCAGCAAACATAAAAAGACTACCATCAATATTTAATTTACTTAAAGTGTTTATGGAAATAGGGAATAACAAAGGCCCTAATGTGCTGCCTTGAATAACCCCATTATCAACTGCTTGTAGATCACTATCTCTGCTACATTTTGAAATAAATTGTTTACGTTCTGAAAGATAGATTTCAAACCAGTTGTATGATTTTCCTAGGCATCCAACCAACTTTAACTTGTTCAATAATTTTTGCTTGAATACAGTGTCGAAAGCTTTGGCCAAATCCAAAAATACCACTAAACTACGTCTGTTTTCACTAATACTTTCATTTATATTTTTTTTCATAGTGTAAATGGCATCAGATATATTATTATCCTTTCTAAAATCAAATTGGCTTTTGGCTAAAATTTAATTGTTATTTAAATTGCCAGGCAACTCTGGTCTGACAATTCTTTCTATAATTTTTGAAAACACGCTTAATAATGAAATAGGAAGGAAATTACTTTTAATTGAGGCATCATGTGATTTAAAAAGAGGAAAACCCTTAGCAATTTTATAAACTTCAGGAAATTTTCCAGACGTAATACTTAAATTTACAGTATGCATAAGAAGCTCCATGAACAATTTGATGTTGTTTTTAAGGACAGTAGCAGAGACGTCATTGTACCCAGAGGCAGAACCTCCCCTTAAACTGTTGAAGCATTCAGTAACCATATGTATGACAAAATCACAATCAATACCAAAGGCATTGTCGTATTGTACAGGGTCACCAATAGATTAATTTCAGTGGCTAAACTTCGCCCAACTCCAGCAAAATAATTATTAAATCCATTTGCCACATGTGTTAACGTTTCATCAGTAATGTCCGCGGTAGTATTTAAATATTGCTTTATCGGAAATTGATCTTTTTTCGTTTTTCGGCCTGCCAACTCATTTACTGTTTGCCAAAATTATTTTGGGTTGTTATTAGAATTGTTAACTATGTTCCTATAATAATCTAACCTAGCAGTTTTTAAAATTAATTTAAGCCTATTGCGATAATTTGTTGAAATACCTCTTGAGATCTAAACTGAACAGTTGCTTTTGTACTTAACTTAGCACGTTTCCTTATACATCGTTATAGTTCCATGGCTTTAATTTTTTTACAGCATGAATAAACTTGTTAGATTCTTTAATTGAACGATGGATACTATTTTATATTATATGGTAACATTTTTCAGAACTGTAATGTAATTCATATGAATTAGTGATCACATCCCAATTTTGGTGATGCAACAGTGTCTGAAAATTTGTTTAATGAAAATAATGAAATCACCCATCAATTTGCTTATCACTTGTTTTCTTGTTGAATGTTATTTCTAGTGCGGTAGTATAGTGGTCAGTAATATAGGTCCATCTTACAGCAGCTCTAACTTTACTATAGTCATTATGTCTTTAAAAAATAGTCTAAAAATGACCTGATGTTAGTAATAACACTTTTAGTATATGACAGTACTAAAAAACCAGCCTCTGTCATAGTATTTAAGTATCGGTCCACATTCTGGTCAGTTTTCAACAAATCAATGTTCATGTCACCCCAAGTATTACATACGTTACCAAGTTCCATCCCTACAAATATTCTCCAAGAATTGTTCTAATCCCTCTAAGAAACAATCAATCTTACTGTCCTGAGTCCTGTAGAGTGCTAGTACAGTACATAGTGCTGTTGATTGTACTTACTGTCCTGAGTCCTGTAGAGTGCTAGTACAGTACATAGTGCTGTTGATTGTACTTACTTTCCTGAGTCCTGTAGAGTGCTAGTACAGTACATAGTGCTGTTGATTGTACTTACTGTCCTGAGTCCTGTAGAGTGCTAGTACAGTACATAGTGCTGTTGATTGTACTTACTGTCCTGAGTCCTGTAGAGTGCTAGTACAGTACATAGTGCTGTTGATTGTACTTACTGTCCTGAGTCCTGTAGAGTGCTAGTACAGTACATAGTGCTGTTGATTGTACTTACTGTCCTGAGTCCTGTAGAGTGCTAGTACAGTACATAGTGCTGTTGATTGTACTTACTGTCCTGAGTCCTGTAGAGTGCTAGTACAGTACATAGTGCTGTTGATTGTACTTACTGTCCTGAGTCCTGTAGAGTGCTAGTACAGTACATGGTGCTGTTGATTGTACTTACTGTCCTGAGTCCTGTAGAGTGCTAGTACAGTACATGGTGCTGTTGATTGTACTTACTGTCCTGAGTCCTGTAGAGTGCTAGTACAGTACATAGTGCTGTTGATTGTACTTACCGTCCTGAGTCCTGTAGAGTGCTAGTACAGTACATAGTGCTGTTGATTGTACTTACCGTCCTGAGTCCTGTAGAGTGCTAGTACAGTACATAGTGCTGTTGATTGTACTTACCGTCCTGAGTCCTGTAGAGTGCTAGTACAGTACATAGTGCTGTTGATTGTACTTACTGTCCTGAGTCCTGTAGAGTGCTAGTACAGTACATAGTGCTGTTGATTGTACTTACTGTCCTGAGTCCTGTAGAGTGCTAGTACAGTACATAGTGCTGTTGATTGTACTTAAGTTTTAAGTACTTTAAAGCTTTAAGTAAGGAAGGTTTACTCATTTATGTTATTAATTCTTAAGACATCGATCGTCAAGATATAGGGAAATATAGATTTCGAATGAGTGTGAGTGTAGAAGAACGAATGTATTCAGTGTTACTACCTGAGTTTGACTTAACTCAGAAAGGACTATTTATTAATAGCCCAATATCCAGGGAAAATTTAAGAGGTATGAATTTTACTCACACACTTCCTCCAGAAATTAAGCTTTGGAAGCGGATAAATAGTGTCCTTGATGGGAATGACCCCAAGAACTCCCTACACGTAGAATCCATGACCTTTGATGATCCCTTGATGAAGCCAACTAACGAACTTTCCTAGTGGACGTCATGACTTAAGATAGCAAATAACAAGTTCCTTTGATGGAAATTTACCCCAAGAACTCCCGATACGTAGAATCCATGACCTTTGATATCTCCTGGATGAAACCAACTGACGAACGTTCCTAGTGAACTTCATGACCTAAGATAGCAAATAACAAGTGCATTTGATGGGAATCGACCCCAAGAACTCCCATCACGTAAAACCAATAACCTTTGATAACTCCTTGATGACCCTTGATGAAGCCAACTGACAAACTTTCCTAGTGGACTTCATGACCTACAATGATGGGCATCGAACCCACGAACAACCCGACTAGTGGACTTCATGACCTATAATGATGGGAATCGAACCCACGAACAACCCAACTAGTGGACTTCATGACTTTAGATAGCAAACAGCAAGTACCTTTGATGGTAATAAACCCCACGAACCCCTTACTAATAGACTTCATGACCTTAGATGGCAAATTACAAGTGCCCTTGATGCGAATCGACCCCAAGAACTCCCGAATAGTGGACTTTATAACCTTATATAGAAAATAACAAGTATCTTTGATGAAAATCAACCCCAAAAAAACCCTACTAGTGGTTTTTATGACCTCTGTGTCAACCATATTTGCTTAAGACGGGAATTTACCCCACAAATATACAATATTCATATCTGAACTACCTCTACTCTACCAACTCTCCCATAGACGTATGGTGATATCGTCCCACAGACGTACGGTGATATCGAAACCATGCCCCACAAAATAATGGCCAGAGGACTTTCTTTCCTCGATTATCTTTGAAAATCTATCATCTTCCTGACTTTTTTTTCTTTGTGTCTCAAACTAAATTACTGTTTGACACAGGCCATTGCTTACAAAGTATATGTATGAATTTTATGGAATGTTATAATTGCAATATTAAATTTATTTCAATACACTTGTTTTAAGAAAAATCTATTTCCCTGATATAGCTATAAAAACAATTAGATTATCTATTTAACTGTGGATGTTTTTTAAAGGAGAGGCAGATCTCCTTCTTAGCCTTACTCTACCCATTTTCCATAGATTATTAATCTATACGAGGAGCTTATTGATACAGAGTAAGGTGGTGAACCAGTACAGTAGAAGGTGAATATTACTGAAAAATGCTTCTTTCAGTCTAGGGCGGATTGTATCCTGCGACATTTCTACAACTTTGTACAAAACTGAAACTCAGACTCAAATTCCTGACGTTTTAGACCACTCGTCACTGGCTCACCACTGTACAAAACATTTGAACGTAACATATCTGTTTTTAAATGTCTTCATAACTTCTATATCTACAGTTTCACGTATATTGATTTCAGAATAACTAACACCCGATAAAAAAGATTGCCAATAAGAAGTAAAATAATAAAAGATCACAAAGGTTCTGCATGATTTTCTCAAATTCAAAAGAGGTACTTCAACATTTTGTAGCCTTTAACTTTATCATTTAACTACCACTTGTTTTTGTTTTGTTTTTTTTAAGAAGAATTTGTTGTTTAACGATCACACTATTACGTTTAACGAGTAAATACGTTATTAACCTTGGTGTAATATTTCTATTGATTCACTTTTTGTAATGTTTTAAAACAATAATGTACCGTAGTAACTATACATTTTTGTCAGTTATGAACAATAACATTACATATATCATAATACAAGTAATAAATAAAACAGTACTGTAAGTTATCAATATATTTCAGTATAGGATATGAAATATCAATTCATTATAATCATATGTTAATATTTATAAATCTATTGACACAGTTCTCTCCTAATTTCGTCAAAATGTTTATTTTTAGTTTCTGGCATAACAAAGTAGGACACAATAGCTCCAATAAGGCAAATACCACCAAAAAGCAAAAAATTAGAATACACTCCAAAAATATCAATCAAATTTTGATAGCACTTTAAAGTTATAAAAGTGAGAAATGTTGCGAGAACAGCACACAGACTGGCAGCTGTAGTTCGTGTATTCGAAGTAAACAGTTCAGATGTGTACGCAGTATTCACTGGATACAACCCAGCAACAACGACCGCGGCGTAAACCATAATGGCGGCAGGTGCTACCCAGCTGAACCGTTCGACATCAATCGACGTGTTAGAATCTAAATAATAGTAAGCTCCTGCTATAAATAAACTGATAGAAGATCCAAGGGTGGATGTTATTAGTAAAGTTCTTCTACCAAACACATCGAGTGTGAAAAAACTGCATAACGCTCCTAACACCAACACGACACCCAATAGTATAGTGATGTACTGTGGAGGAACTGTAAGATTTCTAGATATGACGAAGTTTTCGGTGGCATATGAAACAATTGACAATGTTCCACTCAGAACTCTAACAGAGTTTACAAACAATAATAAATACAAGGCTTTCCGATCTGTTGGGGTCGCTATAACACTCATCCAATTATCTTCGCCTCTATTGTTGTCTTCAATTTGCAGCATTTCTTCAAACTCTTGTCTTTGAATATCTTCTGGCAAAGGTTTAAACCATCTCAGAGACTTAAACGCATCTTCCCTTTGATCTTTCATGATTAAAAAGTGCGGAGTCTCTGGTTGGAACCAAAATAAAATAAAAAATACTATTGGTATCATAAAGTTTACGAGAGTAAAATTAAAAAATGACAAAAAAGGTCCTAAAATATAATCGAACAAGTATCCAATCCAAGAAAAGATAAAAAATAAGCTGCTGATAGCCCCACGATATTCTTTACTTGCAATCTCTCCAAGATATACTGGAACTGCTGTGTATATAATGCCAACAGCTGCACCATGAAGACTGCGCCCAATTACCAGAGATGTGTAGGTCTGGAAGTAAAGGATGATGGCCCAGTTGAGGGCAATGAGGGGGCCGGCAATGAGGATAACTGGTCTCCTTCCGAAGCGATTGGCAAGAAGTCCTGCTGGAATCGGAGTGACAAGGTTGGCAAATTCCGGAACAGATATCATCCAGGAGGCTAATTGAGGACTCATTGGGATTTCACTTTCTTTACTCAGGAGCTCAGGGAGAATTGGGGTCACCCAACCAAAGAGAGTCGATGCAGCGAATGACCCCATACTGGCTGAAACAGTTAATGATACATTTTTTCAGGTGTTGTGGTACTTTGGTTTGAGTTTATCAAAAATATGACCCTCATTAAGAAAACTATGTGACAAAATAAATTGAAAAATTGTAATATTGTTATGTATTTCTACAAATATAATTACTTAAATTACAATTGTATACAAATTTACTGGTTGATTTTTATTGTTTATCGTAAAAACTAATACTATGATATCTATCGTGTTAATTATACTGTTAACCTATGTTTCTAGCTGTTTTTATAATCACTTGTTAATAACGTCATCACTGCTTACTTTTCCACATACTACTGTAATTTAAGTTATATTTTTCAGATTCATAATCAAAGGGTTCTCAGTTCATTATGGTGATGACCCTACCACTTTGCTTTAGCCTGTTAGGAAAAACACTTACTAACGAAAATTCTGCCTAATCATGTATTAAAGCACATTCACTGCGAGTGACGCCTTACATCGTCACGGCGGTCGGTGCGGACACGCTGATGACGCCTTGCGTAGTCATTAGGCAATCTGAACTGTTCTGTTTCAGCGTGAGTCTTGCATTACACGGGTGACTGTCATTCGTTCGTAGCGTGGTCCAACAATTACATATAACTATGCTGTGTTACAGTTTTAGCGTGACATTTTTTGTATTGTGTTTGAAGTGTACTTCATGTAAATAAGTATATGTATTTCTTATTATTAGTGTCTTGTTTTTAACATGGCTGGACCATCCTGACTAGATGTTATTGACCAAAATGTGACTGCTAGTTTAAAGTCAGTATAGAGTGATTTTATAGTTCGATAATATAACGGGAGATTTAGTTTTGTTTATTACGGCTTCTGATGATGAATAAATAGACTGGAATAGAATGAACCGGTGAGTTTCAGGGGGCCCTGAACACTACTAAACACATAACAAATGAATTAAATGAACTAATACAAATATTTCATGGATTGTCACTATGCTGAAATGTGTCAACGTGCAGCCATGGTGCCGATCCGGGCAAAGCAGCGCCGCACCGAGCGTTACGGTACTCCATCCGCCACAGCAGCGAATGTGTAAAAGAGACCAACAAGACCAACATTTTATGTAGTAAATAGCTTGTGAGTGGCTGTTTTGGAATTATATAGCCAAATAGGTTTTTTAGGAATAGCTGTGAATACAATGAGTTTATTTGGCCGATCAGTTTACTGGTCTGATTTGGCTCAATAGCTCTGTATATGTATGTGTTGGCGGGTGGGTCAATACCACTGTATGTGTATGGGTGGGCAGGTGGGTCAGTAATAGGTGTTGTTAAATTTGCATATAAACGTCTACAACCATTGCCTTAAGCAATTTTTCTCATATTTACTGGTGTTTTTTACTTCAGGAAAAAAACAGTATCTAGGTATTGCCTCACTTGAACACCATAGTGTGGCTGCACTTAGTCTTGTTGAAAAAAACATATTTGGTCGTCAGCGCCAAGACTAGCTTGTAGAGCAGGAACTAACTCATTTTGGAGCATATCTTGATACTTGTTGGCATTTCAATTTCCCTTCAAGTATTCCCCAGTAAGTATTCCCTTCAACTCGTAAATTTCTTATATTCGTAAGTACATTGTATTAAAACGTGTTTTAGAATTTGAACAGCAATTACTTCCGACTGGATCAATCTTTTGAAGTTTGCGGCATTGTCTTCAGTTCAACTAGATCTTTAAATGATGTACAACATATGCTGTCATTAAAGATTTTCTTCTTACTCCTAACGGGCCGTCCACCGAAGGTGACATCTGATCACCACGTACACAGAAAAGTAGCTTTTTGGTTACTGTGTTGGTTTGGATTTAAATGGTGGATTAAAAAATTATTTAAGGGCAACCTCCATCTTGCAAACAGTTAAAACTCTCATAAACTTTACAGGTATTAGTTTTAAATTCATAAGGAACAGTGTGGTTAAGTTTAGAATTTGAAATTAAAAAAATTTACGTGGTATTCAAAAATTTAGCAAAATATTCTGAGACAATTCGCCTTATTGGGGCATCATACAGTCGCCATTTCTAAAAATACTATAGTTCCTAATTTTTCACCTACAATAAAGTGATGAGGGCATCGAAGAAAGTCGTTGGATTTGAATATATCCAAAGATTAACGAAGATATATGAATATTAGTTGGGGAATCACTCAAACATATGATACCCAAACAATCCAAACATTTTCGAAAAAAAGACAAAAAACAGAATACCACTTCGCTTTCTCTTGTATACCTTTCTGACACAACCATAAGCATACACTAATGCACTATGTTCACGTTTATACATTTAACTGATAAAATATATTAGAATATTAACAAAAGTTAATGGATAAATTAACTTCTTCATACATTGTTTATTGCTTATAGCGTTACACACCAAGCCTACCTGAAACTCCAGCGAATATCTGACGATACAAGCCTAGATTGGAAGTTTCCGTCATCGTGATCTTGAAAAAAATGATTGTTTATTTGGCACTGGCATATCATGAGTTTGCAATGACACAAAAACTTCTTTCTTATTTCATAAACAAGCTGCAATAAATGTCTGTGCTTACTTTTTTACTGTAAACATGTTCTCCAACAATGTTGTCCTTGACTATATTTTTATTTAAAACTGCTATATATTACACTTACTCAAGAAGAATCTAATGAACTTATATCCGTACAAGAATAGCCAAGCTTTGTGTTATGTTTATGTTTTTTTATCAGCTGTTTAAAATAAATTATTTAACTAAGACAAATGTTACTCTTATGGAAAAAATTAAATGTTAACCGGCTGTTTCTACTCCTTAAGAATTTAACATTAAAAAAAAATATATCGTTTCAGAATTCTATATATTACGATTGTCATGAGATCGTTGTAATATCATACATATATAAACAGCATTTAAACATTATAATACATATATTAAGCAGCATATCAAGGTAAAAGGTAACATATGAGAAATGTAATATAGTTCAGATGACGGTAAATAGAGCAGACGGTAGGTATCACGCCTAGGCTGCGCAGTAAATTGTGACTTCACATGAGCGAAATCAACTGGTTTGATTATTCTATTAAATACTGGTCATTAAATCTACCAATTATATAGAAGTATTCAGCTAAATAGTAAAAAAGGTTATTTACCACTTTTCAGTTGGAATTTCAACTATAGGCATTATAACAGTATTTTTGTGTTTATATTGGCCATTTCGCCCATTCGTCATTAAAGAAGTGCGTGATTCTTATCGTTTTCTTTTCTAGGTACCGTGCTTCAGACAATACTCAACTTGGAAAAGTGTTTGTTTACAACTTGTAGAGAAATGTTATAATGTTAATTGCAAGTTCAATATGATTTTTACTTGCATATTGTTGAATAGTACTTTTTGTTATTAAGAGGTAAATATTACTTTTATTTTTCTAATCATTGTTATCCTTTAATTTATTGTTAATTAATACATAACTTTACGGAAAGCCTTCATCTCATTAATAGTAGCCGTCCAATAAGTATCCTCCCCACGCTTTCAAAATTATTTGAGAAAATTAGTAAAGGTCGCTTAGACGCTTTTGTAAGTACTACCTCCCTTATCCCACTACACCATTTTGGATTTTAATCTCATAATTCTACTAATCACCAACTGTTAATAGCATCAGAAGACGTTATTCAGGGCTTTGATAACAAAAATCACACTACTGCCGTATTTTTAGACATAGCTGTATTTGATCATTTTTGGCACGACAGTTTATTGTTTGAATTAAGAGAACTTGAGACCCCTTATTATTTGTTAAAAACTATAATAAGTTACCTCAATGATAGGACGTGTTTAGTTAATACTGGTAGTGTGCTATCTACGATAGAGCCTGTTAATGCTGGAGTACCACAATGTGCAATTTTATAGTCTCTTCTTTTTAACATATACAGATTTTCCTACGTCAAATAATGTCAAAAACTGCTGTATTTGCTGATGATACTCGTACCTACTCTAGTCATCATGACATTGAAACTGCAAGCACGAGAGTACAAGAGTTTTTGGAAAGCTTAGTTAGTTTGTTTTCAAAATGGATAATAGCTATCAACTCAACCAAAAGTGAGGTAAATATTTTCAATCTACGTCGGCCAAAAGAACCTCAAAATATCACAATATTAAATGAATAAATATCCTGTAATCCTGCAGATCAAGCAATAAAATATTTAGGTGTTTATTTTGATCGTAAACTAAATTGGAAATTCCACATAAATAAGAAACTTAACCTTGAAGTTTTGTGAATATTGTGAACATTATTTCCATTAATAAACAAGAAATCATCTCTCTCTGTAAAAAAACGGCCTTCTTTTTTACAAAACTATCCTTCGACCACTTTTGTTGTACGGCTGTCAAGTTTGGGGCACTGCCTCAGCAAGAACTGCAAACAAACTGCAGGTATTTCAAAATAAAGTTTACGACTCATACTGAAGTGCCCTTTGTGTGCGCGTGATACCCAGATTAATCACGAACTTGGAATTGTTTCTGTTCATTAATTCATTAAAAGATTTACCCAACAATGCTGTAAGAAACTTCCAACCGTAAGTGGTGTACAACATTTCAACATAGGACATCCGACCAACATCAGAATGCTCATCCTGAAACCACGGCTACTTCAAGTCTGCAATAAACAATGTCATATTTCTGGAGGAGCTATATTGCACAGCACCGGTAGCCAAGTTAGTGGAATTGCTATAAGAGTACCAGTAATAGCTCTCATGGCTCTATGAAATTGGACATTGCTCGCTTTTGAATGTGCGCTATTTAGCCATACGGTAGCACTACATTCAGCAGCTGAATAGACCAGTGACAAAGCAGTAATACGCAAGACGTGTGCGTTGGCTCCCCAAGTTATTCCTCCAATACGATGTAGTAATTTTAGCTGCTGTTTTTTGAAGATGACTTTTAAACGTCAGGGATCAATCTAACGTTACTACAAGGTACTATGGATGATCATTTAGGTATATTTTTACATCTTTCAGAAAGATTTTTAGTTTTAGATAAGCAAGTCGATTACTTCAATGTTTGATGGCTTAAGATTCAGCTTCCAGGTTCTAAAATATGTTTCGAGTGTTGCAAGATCGTTTGTGAATGTTTGTCAGTAGCTTTGAAGTCCTTGTGTTAATAAGCTAAAGCAATATCGTCTGCATGTATCAATTTTCTTGAATTGGTGATTGTAATGTCAGCCGAATACACGTTAAATAAAATTGGAGCAAGCACGGACCCCTGTGGCAGACCGTCCTTTAGCTGTCTAAAAGAGCTTTCTTCTAGACTGCTGAAGGACGGTATGTGACGGGGGTCCGTTCTTGCTCCAATTTTATTAGTAAGAATGGTCTATTGGCAAGCAATATATCATGTAACTTGCTGAATGGTTATTCAAATTTGTATTAAAAAAATTAATGTTATTTTTCTAATCCATGTTAACCTCTTACCCGTATGTATATAAAAACCAATACTATTGACTCACTCACTGATTTCTGTGTCTATATATAAAAAAAAAAACTAACACTTCGAGGATGAAATTTTTTAGGATGATTGGTTGCAGTTGTGTAATAAGAAGCGATTTCGAAAAATTCGTTGTAGTTCCAAAATAGCAGGCATTTTATTGCCAAAGATTTTTAATATCAAAAACAGTGTTTTCCAATTCAGCCTGGAAAGGTTAGTAAAATTTTCACCCACAGATGAGAAACGATCTTCAACTTGATCCTATGACTTTTTGTTCTATATCACCCCCTTCACTCTCAGGTAGAATTTGTGTGTGTGAACGGATCAAACCGTTCACAAAAACACTCTTAAAAATTATAAAAAAAATATAATTTCCTGGAAAAAAGAAAAATCTATGTAATTACAGTAATCCTCATACGAAAGGAACGTGTAAACTTGGCGAGAAACCACTGGTTCAAGCACAAGTATAATACTAACCCGCAAGTCTTAAAATTATCTCAGATTTTATATTAATTTTTACTTTTCTCTGTGTAACATGTGTGAAACTTGTATTTACTTTTAATATCATATGTTTTAGTATTGTTAATTACTTGAAATGTTTTGTTTATGTTCTTTGTGAAAGTAGTAAATTGAAATGAAGTGTTTTATTGTGTTCTGTTAAACCATCAACAAAATCAAATTTACTACTCTCAAATTGGTCCGTTTAGCACTTTTCTCGAATATATACATGTAGTAATATGCGCACTGTTAGTTTGGTTGGCATAATGTATCACATTTTATATTCCAGCTTCATGTGCTAAAGGTTCTCAGTTCGATCCCAATCAGAGTCAATACATTTTGAGAAAGATCAGCTGATAATCACCGGCTGTTCATTTGTCATTGAACTATTAATTAATGACACTTTCTAAGGAATAGTCAGCCTTAGTTTGTAACAATGACTACATTCGCTCATCTACACTCATCACACTCATTCGAAATCCATATTCGCCCATATCTTGACGATCGGCGTCTTATGAATAAATAAATAAATAAACAAAAATAGATTTTATTCTCTTTTTATGCATTTTTCCCATTTTACATTACATGTCCTCACCCATTCAAAGATGTTCCTTTATAAGAATATACATATGGAGGTCATACATGCTGATGGTGTCATGGTACCTGTCCTGTGGTTAGTAAACTGTATAGTAAGAACTTTAATTTTTAAACTTTTAAGTACAGTAATTAAAAGTCGTTTGGTTTCACAGTTCCCTGACTCTTTTCGAGGGTTTGCAGATCTTGAACAGCCAGTCCTGGCTGTTGTCACTGTCTTCCTGTCGTATTAGTAGAGTAGGGACTGAACTGTATCTTTGTAAGTCACTCAAAATAAGAAAAGAACACTTAATCACTGTGAATAGAATAACAAAAAAACACTTCTTGATACCTAATTAAACCATGTCCTATGAGTTTATAATCATGTTGAGCACAATATTGTCTTGTCCAAGGAATACAGTTTGGATTTTGCCAAGATGTATCTAAGTGGAGTTGTATCAGGTTCTGCGACGATGACCACATCCCCAGGTGATAAAAAAGGGTTGTCGGCACTGGTGGCGCAGTGTTGTAACCCAACTACATGGGGACAAAGTGTTTGAGAGACTGTAGACGATAGGTTGAATGCTCAGTCCTCTTAATACTGACATGGCGTCCGCTTGATGGTTGCTATCGGCATGGACACTAATAGAGAAGTCTGGGGTGTCCATGTTGGGTGGTAATCATTGTGCGGATATTGTGTGGGGGAGATAACTGAGTATCAGACTTGTCAATTAGCTGAAAATCAGACCAGCACTACGTGATTCGCATTCCACGTAAAGCTGTAGGTCCCTTAGTTGCCCTGGCAGTTGGGATATTAATAAATTGCCCTTTCTGAGGAACAGTTTAACTTAGATAGTAACCAGACTACACTCATCCACACTCATCCTACACTCATATAACCATTCATATTCGCCTTAAAATACCAACAACGTTATGTCGGCGTCTCATATGTAAGAATGTAGACTGGTTCTGATGATTCCACTTGGAGCACTGCTGTAAAGAGTGAAGGTATTCGAGATGCTATCTCTTTCAGATTCTTTCCGTGAAGGCGTGTACAACTTGCCATAGACTAAGTCAGTTTAATGGAATATCCTATACGTTCTTCTCTGGTAAAGTAAGAAGAGAAATGCCAATCAGGAAGTGACCTGGTGTCAGAGCTTATGTAAGTGGTCTAGAGTTGAATATTGCTTCATTCCTTGTTGCTAAGGTGGTGAGTTCCCCAAGAGTAAGAAAATAATTTCCAAAAAATCGTAGCAAATGAAATTTGGCACTTTTCGTAGCACTTTTCCCACAATCTACCTTGATGTGGTGCCACGTGTGGGTTGAAGTGAAATTTGATAGAATGTTTGAAACAGAAGTCATGTAGACTTAATTGAGTTTTCTCATGAGCAAATAATTCTTTGACTAATTTATTGAGTTTATTGGCAGCCCTGACCAAGTTAGTCTCCCAATTTGAATAAATATAAGTACTGAGTCCCCGCCTAGAGATGAATCTTGTTAAGGCTGCAAGGAAAATATCCGTAGTCAGATCTGTGACTATTTCCAGATGTACAGCTTTGGTCATAAAGCACACAAACACACAAAGATAGGCCTTGGTATTTTGCAAACTACGTTGGAGTTGCAATTTAATGTAAAATGGTCCACCAAAATCAACATTTTAGTATGGCTGAAAGGTTTGGCTGAAGTAAACTTTGACTCAGATCTCCCATAGAGGTGCTCATTGAACTGGTTTGCAGCGAAAACATATTTTACAAACACCTAGCGTGTATAATAGTTAGAGCTTATAATATCCAGTAATGTAAATAAGATATTGGAATAGCTGTGGAGCAGCATGATGATGTTTGATGTGAAAATGACCAATCAGTAGAGTTGTAACAAAATGTGGTAGAGTTGCTAAAAGAATAGGAAGTTTAGAACTAAGAATCGGCCTTCTGAATCTTCCACCTACTCGAATCAGACCATCTTGATCTATGAAGGGAGTAAGGCGTTGTAAACGGCCACTGCAACGATTATCACTTTTTATGCGATTGAAATCATTAGAAAACTCTTCTTGCCGGACTAGACGGCAAATAGTGTAGATTGAATTTTGAAGCTCAAATATAGTGATTTTACCTGTGAATTTGTTAGATTTTTGATTATTGTTAATGAATCTTAACATCTAGGCCACAGTACTATTAAGTTTTTGCGAATTTTAAAACCGATAAAGAATATCAGATTGAATTATGGAGTTGCATGGTATGGTTAATATAGCATTTGTAGACGATGCTTTGTTCAGTAAAAGTTTCCAAATCTAGTAGATATAAAGTTGTTTTAGTCCATTTACCGGGGGCAGAAAAAAGCAAAAGGGACCTGACCACTATAAAGGATGATGAATCAATTGGTTTGGCATAAGACCTCTCGAAGCATAATCAGAAGGGTTTCTCTTTGATTTGATATGAGACCAAGAATTGGAAGGCATCCACTCTTGAATTTGAGCAACAAGATTTGTAATGTAAGTTCGAAGCTTATTAGGTGGAATCTTGATCCAAGCAATAGTAACCATAGAATCACACTAAGCATATACGGAATCTATTGTCGTACGGTGAGAAATAGATTATGAGTAGTAGTGCATTGTTTGGGGACGTACCCAAAACAAGTACCAACTGCAGAGATGAACCACTACCAGTCATGAGGGTGGCAAACAAGTCAGCTCCTACAAGTATATCTATTGGGCTAAGAAGGTAAAATGTGGGATCAGCCAGTACGACTGATTTCATCTTCTGTTTGACTTCAGGAGATATTTCAGTGTCAGGAATATTAGACTTTTTTTTAGATTAGATTAGTTTTTTTATATTAGATTTTTTTTCTAGAATAATGGTCTTCACTGGATGAGAAAACTCTCATTAAGAGAAGAGAGAGTAAGTTCAGTTCACCCTAGACACTTCACCGGAGTTGAAAATATTCCCTGAATTTGCTCAGGGGTATATGAGCGCTTGGTGATGAGCAACAGCAGTTGAGCTGATCTGTTGTTTATATACGTCACGATTGCTGCAGAATCAAGGCAATCACGCAACACATGAATTCTGTTTTTTGAGTAACTTTGATTAAATCTGTCCCTAATAATATCCTTCTGTGGGATATCCTAAGTTAACTTGAATAGGCTTCTAAATCTTTGCTTGCAGTTTCTTTACTGTCAGATATTTTTAACCTTTAATTGAACCTTTGAAATTTCGTACAAGTACTATGTGCACCGCTGAAGGGTTGATTACTCCCTATCTTATTTTTAAAATTAGGCTTACTACAGTTGTAAGTCTGATGCTTAAGTTGGGGTATATAGTTTTCTATGTGAAGCAATAGTGATCTGAGCACAGATCCTACATTTATGTTTAGAATCACATTAAGATACTTTATGTACAAGACATTAGCTTTATCAAAGTTAATAAACCAGCCGTTAGCTTTGATATACTGTTGTCATCTTTCTCAAGTCTTCCAGTTGTCTTTTTTGGGAGACTTTACTGGAAGTCTGATCATTAATAGGTGATCTTTACTACAGAAATTACAAGTGGTAAGTGATGAGATAAACAAAGCAGTTTTTAATTTGTTCGAAGAGGATTGGTTTATGGTACAAGGTTCCAGGACTGTTTGCATCATTACTGCCTTTAACAACTGCATTCAGAATCCTCCGTACATATACATTCATTTTGCAACAAATCAATTAAGTCTTTTGCAAAGTATAGGCGATAGTCAGATCGACTATCTTCGAATGTTTTACGAATACCTACTTAAATCTTCCGTAGCAAAATTAATTCTGTAATGGAGATTCATCTGTAATATCATAATCTAATTGCCTTGAGTGCTTGCACATTTTCTTCATAAGTTCATAAAATTGGCAAAGACACTTCAGAGAGTTTTTAGCAACATTAGGAAGATCAATGTGTTTGAATGAAGATTTATAAGCATACGATTGTTATGATAACGTTGACATAGCAAGTCCTAAGCTATTAGCTGAGTTGAGAGGTAGTTTACGAGCCTGACCCTGAAGTGAGGCAAGCAGGTATTGAAATGTTTGAACATCTGACAAAGTAGCATTCTAAATGATAGTTGTATCTAAAACATTAAAAAATGTCATCCATATTGAAATACCACCACTAAATGTAGGCAATTTCAGGAGCGGAAGTTTTTCTTTCCGAGTCTGAGATATTAGTTTGATTTAAATTAGCACCATCGTCCCTAGTAACCATCGTCCCTAGTAACCATCGTCCCTAGTAACCATCGTCCCTAGTAACCATCGTCCCTAGTACCATCGTCCCTATTAACCATCATCCCTAGTAACCATCGTCCCTAGTAACCATCGTCCCTAGTAACCATCGTCCCTAGTAACCATCAAGTTAACATAAGCTTTTATACTAACATATAACTTATAAATATCTTGTTGAGTTTTGGTTACAACCTCTTGTTTATATCTTGCATTTTCATCGTCAACCTCTGAAATTAGCTTATCAACTAAATCTTCAAATTTCTGATACTTATCTTTTGACAAGTCTCCATGAGTTGATAATTTCTCCTTAAAACGCTAAGATAAAGTTTTTGTGTCTTTATATTGACCCGCTATACTTTTACAATCATTTTGAACCTAAGAAAGCCAAGTTTTAAACATATCAGCTTTCCTAATAAAGGTGTTAAACTTCATATTGATTGTTATTTAAGTTTAATAGTAGGCCTTGCTTATAATTGCAATAATAAGATGTTCAGAGTTACATTTTGCAGTCTTAAAATATAATGAGTACAATAGAATAATTGGCACATAGATACAATGAATGTGTTATGGTTGAGTACCATTTATGCAATATTATAAAATTTAGATTATGGGCAATATCTTCCATCAAACTAAAACATGTAGGCATATTCAACAAAGTAGCATATTGAAGTAAAGTAGCCTCCACTTACTAAGACAATCAAACAGTTCATAAAAATAGAATCTACAGTTTCCGGCGACAACCGCGTCAAGGTACTATCTACAATATTTACAAGATGACCTGACGTTTCGCCCATACTGTGATGTGGCATCCTTAGTGGTTTCTCTGAGACTACTGAGATTTACTCAGTGGTTTCTCTGAGTGGTCTCAGAGAAAGCACTGAGGATGCCACATCACAGTATGGGCGAAACGTCTGGTCATCTTGTAAATATTATAGATAGTACCTTGACGCGGTTGTCACCGGAAACCGTAGATTCTAGTTATGACACCGGCCGCTTAAGCTTAAGTTCTAAGATTAAGTTCATAAAAATAATTAAATATCATACATAAGCAGTAATATATATGTACTCTATAATCAAGCAATGCAGTTCAAAATATTCATAGCAATATTGGGATATAAGTCATGCGACCAATTTAGATCTTGACTTAAGCTGACCTTAACCGACAAACAGGTTCATTGCAAGCAATGACAATTCAATGCAATTCAATGCTCGAAAAACTTGAAATAACGACACAATAACTTACAAAATCTTGCAAAATTCAATATAGCAATGAAAATCTAGTTCAGACAAAAATTTAAACTAACTCTGTTGTTCACAAATATAAATAATTTATTATATTCACAACAATCAATTATTTCTCAATCATTCAAATTACTTTGATGTAATAAAACGTTAAATTTGAAAGCATATTACTTTTTTACAGTACGTTTACCGGTCATATCCGGCCCGGAGGACCAAATCCTGTGGTTAGTGGACTGCATATTTTTTAAATGTTTAAGTACATAATTAATGTTTAATTGTTTAAGTACATATTTAAAAGTTGGTTTGGTTTCACAGTACCTTGACTCTTTTTGGTGTGTGTGCAGATCTTGAAGAGCCAAGCCTGGCTACTGTCGCTGTCTTCTTGTTGTAGTAGTAGAGTAGGGACTGAACTGCTTCTTTGTAAGTCAATCAAAATAAGTAAAGAATACTTAATCACTTTGAATAGAATAACTAAAAACGCTTCTTGATAAAAAAAAACATTTCCTAATGAGTTTATACAAATGTTGAGCATTGGCAATGGCGACCGAGAGCAGAGAGGTTTTCAAACAAAACAGTCTCGATCGAGATTGCCATCATTAGGGGTGGAGGAACTGCATTGCTCATCCTAACAGCTGATTATTGTTAGACAGGTTTATACATTTGATTTACTGAACATTCCGGCCGCCTTGAGTTAATATTTTAACATTAAAAATAAAAGTATCTGTTGAAAAAAATAAAATGTCAAGTGTTTACTGTTATTTTGCCTACTGTCTGATCCGTTATAACTATAAAACACATTAATACAGTATGCTAGGGGATATTACAAGACAAATGATAAAAGACTTAGATATTGACATTGAAGCTAAAACGCACAATAATGCTTTGTGCTGATGGTGGAGATCGTGTTTTCAATGTTCATCATTCAATGTAAGAGTTTGGCCTTCCTTTATCATACAATCAAGAAATGTTAGTTATCGTCAACCGTGAGTGTCGGAAATAGCAGTATTACGACAATACTAGCTTTCTAAATCAGTTCATCTAATTGTAAAAAATTAGCTTTGAACATAATTGGGTCTATACTGAAGTTATTTAAAGCACTGATTCAGGTTTTGGATGAATTTTCATATTAGATGCTCCTGGTAGAACTGGCAAAACTATCTTAATATATCTATTGTTTACCAGCACACGAATGCAAAAAATCGAAATTTCTGTTACATCTTCTGGCATGGTAGTAAATTAGTTGTATGATGGAAGGAGAGTATATTCTGCATTTAAATCACCATTAAATTTAAACTTGAGCACGTCTTGCCTGTGTAACATTTCGTAACAGAGTGATACAGCATATGTACTAAGTTGATTGTTTGAGATATAATTACTATGGCTCACAAGGCAGTTATAGACACATTGGACAGCACTCTTCAGGTCATCAAGAGTAGTAAACTTTTATTGGCCGGGGTACAATACTAGTTGTTTCCGGGTTACTAATCAGGTTAAAGGTATGACAAGCTTTTATTATTTGACACCATCAGCTGTTAGATAAAAATAAATAAACACTTTTAAAATAGTCTGTGATTTGTTAATCTAACGTTTAAAATCAACTAAACCGTTACTGTTTAAATATTAATCCAGTAGCAAGGCACGGATAAACAGCTAGTATAAAATAAAACACTATAAAATCGCAAAAGTATTACGTGATTTTTTTATTAAAGAGAGATACTTCAGCAGTTATGTAGACTTTTATTTTATCATCCAACTACAACTAGTCACAAGCTACGATTAAAAGATCCCATGTATTGTCCAAAGGATTTGTTGTTAGACGTTCATATTGTAAAAAGGCTATTAAGTGTTTAACCATAGTATAATATTTCTATTAATTCACTCCAACATAAAAAATTAGTTTTCGTCATTTTACTAAACAATAATGTACCCTACTAACTGTACAATTTTATCAGTTTTAAATCATGAAATTAAACAGACCAAAATACGCGAAATAAATAAAAACAGTACTGTATTATCAATATATTTCAGTATAGGATATGAAATATGAATGCATTTATAATCATATGTTAATATTTTTAAATCTATCGACACAGTTCTCTCCTAATTTCGTCGAAATGTTTATTTTTAGTTTCTGGCATAACAAAGTAGGACACAACAGCTCCTAGAAGACAAATACTACCATAGATTAAAAAGTTAGAATACACTCCGAAAATATCAATCAAACTTTGATAGAACTTTAAAGTTAGAAAACTGAGAAATGTCGCAAGAACAACACACAGACTGGCAGCTGTAGTTCGTGTTTTAGAAGTAAACAGTTCAGATGTGTACGCAGAATTTACTGGATACAACCCAGCAACAATGACTCCGGCGTAAACCATAATGGCGGCCGGTGCTACCCAGCTGAACCGTTCGACATCAATCGACGTGTTAGAATCTAAATAATAGTAAGCTCCTGCTATAAATAAACTGATAGAAGATCCAAGGGTGGATGTAATTAGTAAAGTTCTTCTACCAAACACATCGAGTGTGAAAAAACTGCATAACGCTCCTAACACCAACACAACACCTAAAAGTATAGTAAGGTAATGTGGAGAAACTGTAAGATTTCTTGATACCTTAAAGTGTTCAGTGGCATATGAAACAATTGACAGTGTTCCACTCAGAACTCTAACAGAGTTTACAAACAATAATAAATACAAGGCTTTCCGATCTGTTGGAGTCGCTACAACACTCATCCACGAATCCTCGCCTCTACTGTTATCCGCACTTTGCAGCATTTCTTCAAACTCTTGTCTGAGAATATCTTCTGGCAAAGGTCTAAACCAGCTCAGAGATTTAAAAGCATCTTCCTTTCGATCTTTCATGATTAAAAAGTGAGGAGATTCAGGTTGGAACCAAAATAAAGTTAAGAACACTATTGGTATTATAAAGTTTACGAGAGTAAAGCTAAAAAATGACAAAAAAGGTCCTAAGATATATTCGAACAAGTATGCAATCCAAGAAAAGATAAAAAATAAGCTGCTGATAGCCCCACGATATTCTTTGCTGGCAATCTCTCCAAGATAGACTGGGATTGCAGTGTATACAATGCCAACAGCTGCACCATGAAGACTGCGTCCAATTACCAGAGATGTGTAGGTCTGGAAGTAAAGGATGATGGCCCAGTTGAGGGCGATGAGGGGAGCCGTAATGAGGATTACAGGTTTCCTTCCGAAGTAATTGGCAAGAAGTCCTGCTGGAATTGGACTGATAAAGTTGGTAAATGCCGGAACAGATATCATCCAGGAGGCATCTTGAGGACTCATTGGGATTTCACTTCCTGGTCTCAGAAGATCAGGGAGAATCGGGGTCACCCAACCAAAGAGGGTCGATGCAGCGAATGACCCCATACTGGCTGAAACAGTTAACGGTACGTTTTTGTGGGTGTTCTGGTACTTTTGGTTTAAGTTTATCCAAAGTATGACCCTCACTATGTAATCTGTGTGGCTTAATAAATTGTTAAACTTCAATTTCTTTGTCTATTTCTACTTATATTTTCTTGAATGCAATGGAATTGTTTTTTTGTGAAAAATAGTGAAAAATAATAATATGGAATGTATCTCTCATTTTTTACAAATATTATATAATCACTTGTTAATTACGTCATCATTGCTTACAGTTCAA
The DNA here is from genome assembly GCA_035578905.1 of Stictocephala bisonia. NCBI lineage: Eukaryota > Metazoa > Arthropoda > Insecta > Hemiptera > Membracidae > Stictocephala > Stictocephala bisonia. The sequence continues at coordinate 105,416 of JAQJVL010001415.1, read as the reverse complement.
CCTACTACTGTAATTTAACTTATATTTTTCAGATTTGTAATCAAAAGATTCTCAGTTCAATATAGTGATGATCCTGAACTACTGCTTCGCTTAATCATGTTAGGAAAAACACTTACTAACAAAAATTCCGCTTAATCAAGTAATAAAGAGTCCAACAAGATAACATTTTCAGTAGTAAATAGCTTGAGAGAGGCTGTTGTAGGATAGCCAAATATATGTTTAGGGATAGTTGTGAGTGCATGGATTTTATTTCGTTAATCAGTTTTCTATAAGTCTAAAATTATAAGGTTATGGTGTTGGTTTGGATTGAAATTTTGGAAGAAAACTTTATTTTAGGACAACCTCCATCTGGCAAACAGTTAAAAATTCTTATAAACTTTCAAGTGTTAACTTAGTTTAAAATTCATAAGCAAGAGTGTAGTTAAGTTTTTTAACTTGTAATTAAAAAATTAGCCTGGTATTCAAAGGGTTTGCAAAATTTTCTGAAACAAACTTGCTTTATTTGGACATTATAGAGTCACTCTTTCTTATAATAAGGTTTCTGTTCTAATTCCTCATTATTCGTTTACAATAAAGTGATGAGGGCAACGAAGAAAGTCATTTGATTTGAATATATTCAGAGATTAACGAAGATTTTTAAATATAAGATGGGGAATCATTCAAACCGAAGACACCTAATACGTTCCTAATATTCCCGAAAAAAAACCAGAATATCACTTCCGCTTTCTCTTGTATACCTTTCTCACATGAACACAAGCACACATGACACAAATGTACCTATGTTCATACTTACACATTTAACTGTTAAATTATGTTATAATATTAATAAAAGGTAATGCATAAATTAACTTCTTCATACATTGTTTATTATTTATAACATTACACACCAAGCCTACCTGATACTCCAGCGAATATCTGACGATACAAGCCTACATTGGGAGTTTCCGTCATCCTGACCTTGAGAAAAGTGATGGTTAATTTGGCACTGACAAACCATGAGTTTGCAATGACACAAAAACCTCTTTACTTCTCCCAATATTACATAAACAAGCTGCGATAAATGTCTGTGCTTACTTTATCACAGTAAACATGTTCTCTAACAATGTTGTCCTTGAGTATGTTGTTACAGTATTTAAAACTGCTATAACACTTACTCCAGAAGAATCTAATGAACTTATATCCGTACAAGGTTAGCTAAGCTTTGTGTTATGTTTATGTTTGTTTATCAGCTGTTTGAAATGAATTATTAAATTAAGGCAAATTTAAAAATATTTATTTAATACTAGGTTACACCCCTGCACACTTCGCGTGCTAACCCTGTCACTCGCTGCGTTTGACCTCAAATATTAGTGAGTAAACTGTATTAAGTAAAATAAAATAATATTATATTAATTATTTACAGTAACTCAGTCACTTTACGGTAACTAAAACATACGGTAGGTATCACGCACATTTCCCCCCACTACTTTATACTCAGCATCACGTCCCGACAGCTTTACGGACATATCGGGAACTGTTTTACTGGACAATTCCGTTTGTTATAATTTATTTTTTAAGAAGTTTTAGTTAGAATTAGATTTGAAACTTTTAATTTGCAGTAAGGTAGACATATTTTGTAATGGTTGATTATATTTAATATTTTATATTTCATGAATAACAAAAATACTAAAATTATGTTTTTAAGTACCTTACATTATAGCAGAAATCTTTTTAGAGATTACAAGATTTAGTTGAATAGCAAGATATTCGGAAAACTTTTTATTTTATCATTAAAATTGTTGTATAACAATTTTTAAAATGTTCATGTCATTCATTTTTATTGGATTTATTTGCTGAAACTACAATTCCAGAGCTAAACTCAGCCACTTTAAGGACCTTTTTTATTTCAGAACCAGCTACCATAAGATAGATTATTGTCAATTTATGAGTATATTTTAGGTTTCCTTCCTCATAATTGAGAAGTTGTAACAGACAACATTTGCCAATTATTTATCTATCTTTATTGCAAAAGGTACATCCACATGACGTTCTTTATCACATAGATTCGTAAAAATACTGTAAATGCATTCAGTCCTACTTTTAATTCATTAAACAAGCTCTTATTATCACATGTAACAAGCTTATCCTCGAACATGAAAGTAATGCTCGTCGACTGTACTTATGTATCATGTAGCAGATGTTTGTCTATTGCTGTGTCAAAGTCGAAAATACTGACTGTCTCCATTTTCCAACCAAATTTCTTACAACAACTACTTTGACGTTGTTATGGGGTTCTAACATTTCATCATTGATACTGTCATAGCATAAGTCTAGTTTTAATTTCATCTCATCATAAGATAAAACGACATTATTTTCAAAATCAGAAAACACAGTGCATGGACTTTTAAAATGTTAAATCTTATTGAGATAAATGCAGGTCTTAGTATTATTTACCACAAACTATGTTTGACTGTTATTTCACTTAGAAAAGGCTATTTCAAAACATATCGTACAAAATTTAGACATTTTCGAGATAAGCAACGTAATGTTGTCGTTGTAGATATGTCTTCTATGATCAGCTACTAAATTGTCCAATAATTAGTTATTATTTTCTCCTGGTATTCTTAGAACAGGTTTTCATACTTTCATAACTGGAGGGTTAAAAACGTTAACTTATGTTTTCGCTAACTGTAGTTCCTGTGCCATTTCATAGAATCGTTGTTTTATAATTAAATTGTCTTGTTTAAAAATCATAATAATTCTTTGTTTACTGATGAACTATTTTCGAGGTGTGATAATATAAGTACTATGCTATTTTTACAAACCTCAGATACACACGTAGAAGAAAGTTTCGAAATTCTGTTTCCCGCTGAATGGAATTAAAGATTGTTTCCCTTTCACGAGTCTTAGCTCTTTTATTTCTTTTGCTAGAATTTTGAACAGACAACAATTTAGTATGTAGATCTATTTAACTGTTGATAGTTTTAGTTTTCTTTTCTGATTTATATTTAAAACCTCGCCATTAATATCAATCTCAAAATCATTTTCATCAAACTCTTTAGAGTTACGAGCATTGCAAGCCTGCATGCTCGTAACCAAGCACTAGGCAAAGATTTTTGAGAATGAATGAAATTAAGTACTACCTTCATTATATTTTGTTTCACTAGTTCGGCAACCAGCAACTACATGTCAGGGTATATTTGTTGTTTAATTAAAAAAAAAAGTATCTATATGTATATAAGCCAAATACCACTCACTCTCTGACTGACTGTTCACAAAATCTCAAAAACAACAGAGCGGATGTAAGCGAAATTTTAAAGGAAGTTAGCTTTAGTATCAAAGGTACCCACTAAGAAGAGATTTTTTTTAAATTTCATTCCTAAGGGGTACAAACAGCTCTCAAAATTTCCTTTTGAAGTTATACTTCTTTGCGCCCGTTAGACACTTTGGGATGGGATGTTGGTCGAGAAACCGCGTCACGCTGAAAATTAAGAACAAATTTTTAAGAACTATCGATTAATCGATTGTTTTTTTTATTTAACAGCTGTTAATCAAATAAATCAATCAATTAATATAGCTTCACAAGAAATCAAAACATAAAAATATAAACAGTATAATTTTGACATATTTAAAACCCACAGCTGATATTCTTTTTATATTTGACTTATTATACCTTCATGCATCCTGCTATTTGATTAACATTGAAACTTTAGAAGTCCAAGGGATGGAGCCCTGAGGGATTAAAGAAACGGGAATAGGACAGAAACCTTCCCTGGGATATATAGAACAACTTCCCCAAGTTTCATGGTGATCGGCTGGACGGTTTGGTAGCGCATAAAGGATAGACAGACAAACAAACATACATTGGATTTTATATATATATAGATAATAGAAGGTCTACGGTATAACTTCCCCCGTCTGGTCCGACGCAGACAATGTTTTTTTTTTCATAAGAATAACATTAGGTTGATTTTAGTAAATTAATAACAGCTGTTTTGTATACAAATAAACATGTTTATTTTCTATGTTTGACATTATCCTATTGATGAATTATGAGTTTAAGCTTCAGCTGTCAAACAAAAACAGTTATGTTCTACTATTATTTGTGGTTAGAAGTCACATGCCGAGGCCGAGTAGTATCGATCTCAGCGAGAGTTGGGGTTAGCACGCGAAGCGTGCAGGGGTGTCCCCTTAGTAATACAAATAAAAACAAAGTGAAACCAATTACTAAAGCTCCAAGCATTGCAACAAATTAAGTTTGACATAAATATTTAAAGTTCTAACTTATACAGGGTTCGGCAGAAAAACCTCCCCTATTAGAGAAGCTAATGAAAACAAAACAAAGTAAGGTAGGAAGTTTATATTTTTATTATCTAAAAGTACAGATTGTGCTGTTTAAGAATGTGTACCATTACTTTACTTCTTAAACAATGCATCTCTCAAATGGTTTCCCCCACTGTTGACACACTGGTTGAGTCGTTCTCTGAAACTCTCCATTACTTTACGAGTCATGTCAGGTGGAATGGCTTCAACTTCTCGTGTTATCACTTCTTTTAGGGTTTTTAAAGTTTGAGAACGATGTTCGTAATCCTTAGATTTTAAGTAGGCTCAGAGAAAAAATCACAGGGCGTTAAGTCCGGCCAACGTGGTGGCCAGCCTATGTCACCACGCAAAGAGATAACGTATCCAGGAAACATTTCCTTCACCAGTTCCAGTGACTGCTGGCGCTGTGTGGGCTGGAACGCTATCTTGTTGGAACCACATGTTCTCAATGTCATCAAAAAGCTCCCTTAGTTTTGGCTGGAGGAACTCGTGGACCATTGCAAAACACCGTTAACTGTTTACGGTTATCCCACCACTTCCTTCGAAAAAGTACGGACCAATCACTCAAGAATTAAAAACAGCACACCATACTGATACTTTGGGGCTATTCAGCGGTCATTGATGGAGTTCTTGGAGGTTGTGTTCAGACCAGTACTTGCAGTTTTGGTTGTTCACTGCAGTGTGAAAGTGTGCCTCGTCAGAAAAAAATCACATCTTCTGGGCACAATGGTACATGGACACCACAGTCTCTTTGACTCAGTTCCTAAACATCAACACACTGAAAACAGCAAGTATGCAGATACTCAAGGACGCGCCCTCCACTACTTTCTGCTCCATCTCTTTTGTCTGCTTTATAATCAGAGGTGAATTTTTTCTGCCGGACCCTGTACAACTGGCAACTGCTCACTACTGCATAGTTATTATAATATAATACATTTTCTAATCAAGGTAAACGCAAAAAACTATAAATTACATGACACCAAACATAGTAATAAACCCAGGTGTTTTATAATGTGGTATAACATAACACACTTTCTGGCAAGCAAACCAGCTGTTCGCACATGTGTCGTCACCGTTACCTCAGTATAATGCGTGGCTGTGATACTGCGCAGCCAAGCAGTGATTCTCAGGACTCTGTACATTTAAAACTGTTCAATTAGTAGCCACCCTGTATAGTAGAATGCGGTGGAATTAATAACTTAAACCTTTTTCTATTATTATTTTTTGTTTAAAATTTTCAAATTGGACAACTCTACTTTTTTCTCTGAGTCCCCGTATTTATTTGCTGCCTTCTTATGAATATATATTGTAGTGTTATTATTATTTTGGGGTTATTCATATATATTGTTTTTAAAATTGTTAAGTGTTTTTTTGTGGCTGGTTTTTCTATTAATTTATTCTTTTTTTCGTCGTTATTTGTTGATTTAATTTAATTTATTTTTGTAGGACAGACCTCAAATATTTTATTAATTCACAAAAGGGCAACCACCTAAATTTTTTCAATTTAAATCTTTATTCCTTGAATAAACTACATTTTGGCCTCACATTGTGTTATTTGTTCTGTCCTTTGCACCCAACCTCGGTAAGCCAGCATTTGATTTTACGAGGCGAGGGTAGGTCGCAACTTCCAACATGACCCCTCATGCCAACATAAGGAGTGCTGGATTATTTACCCTCCACTAACGAAGGCCCTATACACGCTATAAGACACACATCGTTTTGTGTACGGCCCAATTATAATAGCAGGATCTGTATAAGTCAATACACCTATTCAATTAAATCATAAAGCCTACATAATAAAAAAAGTAACAAATAAAATTTGGATATAATAAACTGGGTGCATTATAGTACATTGTTTTGACTATTATTTTAATGAAACTGGATACAGTACAATAAATCTTTATTAAAGAGATGAGATTGTCAACCGAATGCATAAAATAAAATAGATACTAGATATTTCAATTTTAAATTGATTATATAATAAATGGAACCATGCAACTGGCACAAACTTTCTCCCTTTCCCTTTGTTTTATCAGATTGTTTAAAATTTGAACATTACAGGATGTAAAGGCTCACCTAGATAAAACAGATGTTCAATTAATTACATTTCTAAGGAATGTACAAACGAAAATGTATCTGATTTAAATAAAAGTATGGAAAAAATAATCTTCAAAACAGCAGTTCAATTAATCACATAGCCAGATTTAATGTAAACAACCTTCGGCCTCCAGCCCCAACTTAGCGGGGCAGTAATTAAAATATGTTCAGTTGTAATTTGCATCTTTAATGAAAATTTTATCAAAATCCTTAGAATATAGCTCGAAAAATTCAATTTTTAAATGCTTTTGCATGTAAAAAAATGTTATAACTCAAAAACTAGTCATGTTGAGATATGCAGTTTTTACTAAAATATTTAAAATTGTAATTAACATATTTCCTGAAAATGTTTTTGAGATATTCTATTTTCTTATGTTTTCCCCATAAAAATAAAACAAACAGAAATTTAAAAAAAGTGGAACATATGGTCTGGAGATATTGTCTAAATAACAAATTTCATAAAAATGGATCCAGCCGTTTGATCTTTAGCAAACTGTGCATACACATAGACAGACACACATAAGCTTACAGACAAAACAAAGTTTTCGAAAAAAACACTTTTTTGGGTTTAGTTAACCCTAAAATGGATTTTTAGACCAACTTGTAAAAACTTGTTTTGGCCGATAACAATACTTTCTCTCAAATAACGCATATTGGAGGAAGTAAAATTTACACTTAAATTGCTTTTTATGTGTACCAATATTCATGTAACATAAACTAGAATTTTGCAATATCGCCAGTGACCTTGACCGGAGGGTTCCGACGTTATCGCAAGATAACAACATCGAGCGTGGTTGTTCCTTGGATAGGTGATCATCTGAGCGACCCAGTCGTAGCATGCATCCCTCCCGCCTGGTCACTGGTGGTAGTGCGGAAGTCACCCTTAAGCCATTGGTCCCTAGGTTAAGTTTTAGGGAGGGCTTCTTAACCCTAACTTCGTTAAATAAGACGATCATTAACTTTTTTTACTGATTAAATATACATCCGTAAAACAGAAATGTAAAACTATCGTCGATAACTGAATACCTTGTGTCAAGGTAGTGGAGCTTATTTACCAATTCACATGAAGGTTTGATTTAGGAGAGGATGATCTCTATTTTAACCCAACTCTACCCATTGCCACAGTGAGACAGTAAGGGGTAGAACCAGTTCAGTACAAGGTGAATATTACTAATAAAAACTAACAGTCAGGGCCAAGATTCCATCCTGCGCTATCTGTAACTCAGGTACAGAATCCTGATGACTTTTACACCACTCCGTCACTGGTTCCTCTTAATGCGAATTTACAATACAAATATTAATAATATCATGAACAGCATACATATTTAAATGTACCACATAAGTGATTTTATTTAACTGTTGATTTTCTTCAATATTCTTTATAGAGAAAACTTAATAAATCTGATACAAAATTAAAACTTTGCTAACGTTGAAATTTCCAATAAAAAAAGTTTGTTAGATAAGTCCAATTAAATTTTAATATTCACCACAACCACATTTTGCAAACAAAGTTAGTAGCTTTTACATTATAACAGCCACAGCTGAGTGGTTTTCATATCTTGTTAAAATAAAATACTCAGAAAAAGTTCACCTTGACTTGGCTTGATATTTTAGTCTTGGATCTCAGTATTTCTATATATATCACACACATATATATATATATATATATATATATATATATATATATATATCACATAGGTAATTTTTATTTTTATTTTCAAACTATCAAATGTGTCAGTGAGGTCAAAATACAGTAGAACCTCTTTAATCCAAACTTCTGTAACCCGAACGCTATCAGAAGAAAGAAAAAAAATGTGCATGTACATATCTTCATTGATTCAGAAGAACATTTCTAACTTTATTCAATAATTTATGTAATTACTCAAGTATGTATTGATTATTTTCCAGTTTTTATATAAATATATACCAGGTTCAGTTTCTCATTTTTATTATAAAAGCAGCATTATCAAATATATATGTTAGCAGTATAACTTTTATTTATTGTAGTTAATGTTTATATTGTATGTACTTTGTTGAATAAACAATACAGTAGTTTACAATGTAAAGCATTTCTCTCTTTTCTTTAAACCTTAAGTATAGTCTATTTTAGCTGTATTTTAACTTTTTATGTAAAAATAACAATATGTTCTGTTTTCCGAATGATTTGATAATCCGAACACCCACCCCCACCCCCGGTATTAATTAGTTCGGATTACAGAGCTTCTACTGTATATTTATGGTAAAACATTAAAAACTGTATAATCATAATTTTGCTTAATAAGCTTGAGTTCCAATTTCCATATTTCGTTTTTTATATATATATTTCTTATGATAGTTTTTTTTTTTTTTAAGTATAATACTGTACTTTCAGAACTAAATTTGATCACCAATCAGAAAATATTGCTTACTTGTTACAAATGCAGAAATAAAACAAACACGATAATATTTAATTGTTTACATGTTAATGCTCCCTTGTCCACATAATTTAGGCCTATACAATAATTAATCATAGTCATATTTAAAACAACAATATCAATATCGATAGATGTTCAGGTAAATACATGTTACAGAATTTAATTCTTGAAGATCAATTTAAATTCATATTTCAAAATGATTAATAATTTGACACAATAATGTTTAAAAGTAATATATACTAGATTTGAAGGGAGAAATTTGGTTACATTACATTATTAAATAAAAGTCAGAGGTTTTATTATGTATTAATTATGTATTTTAATATAGTACTATTATGTAAATTAGTTGTAAAAATGCACAAATCTAGTATAATTGTACATATTGTACACTACATTGAAATATATGTATGATTAAGCTGTCATAAGCATTAAACAACCAGTAACAGAAAATAATTCCTCAAATGTACATTTATGGGTGGGTTGGAGGGTCATCTCCATTGTAAATGTATGGATGCATTATAGTCATCATCATCATCATCTTGTATGTATGGGTGAGCAGGAGGATGTGTTCATCATCTCCACAGTGTGTGTATGGGTGGGAGGATGGATAATCACCACTGTAAATGTATGGATGTGTGATTCATCACATCCATTAGTGATCACAGCCTACATTTAATGATGAGCGGGAGAGTCGTTATGACCTTGCATTTATAGGTGGGAAGGTGGGTCATTACCATTGTACTTGTATTACAATATAGTGGTACTTGTACACTGTTTGCGACAATTAGCAATAGTGCCCTACCTGAATGACAGTTAGACGAAAAATGTGTATATTTTTAAATTGTATTTTTGTGCTTATTTATCAGGTACGTTTAGTAATGTATCAAAATTATAATTAAATAAAAATGTACCTTAAATTCTACTTTCAACAAGCCAATCATGCAGATGACGTTGGCTGCAGGTTTTTAATTAAATTAAACGCTGACCTTATACCTCGCAACTCAACAACAGTTTTGTATGTTGGTCTTTCTATATATTGGTGCTATAAGTAATGTACAAATTTTTGCCAAGAGTCTTCTGAAGTGTTGTTTAAATGAATTCAAGAACAATTCCTGGCAAATAACCAAACTATTCTTACTAACTTCCTTTTTTATGGTAGTTTTTTAACAAGCCTTATTTTAATATTGTATTCACCGCTTACTGTCTAGTATATTAACAAACAAGTTACTTTCGTAAATATATACAAGAAGGCATTTCTATTAAAATGTGTCCTTTTCTATGTTGAAATATTAACAAGAACCACATATTTTAAGAAAGTTTGCAGTGTAACGTTAAATAAAAAGCGTTGCTTTAAGGTAAAGGTTTTTATAAGTTAAAGGAGTAAACGAAAAACTTAAGTTATAAATTAATACATCTAGAGATTAAGTATAATCTTACTAATCCTTTACTATTATCAATGAAACCCACCGGCCCACCCACACATGTACAGTGTTAATGATCCACCCACTCACCCATACATGTACAGTGGTAATGATCCACTAACCCACCCATGCAGTACAATGGTAATGACCCACCCACTTATCCATACAGTGCAGAGGTAATGATCCTCCGACCCACCCATACATGTATAATAGTAATGACCCTCCTACTCACCAATATAGTACAGCTGTAATGACACACCCACACACATACAGGACAGTGGTAATGACCAACCGACACACCCATACACGTATAGAAGTGATGACCCTCCTACTCACCAATATAGTACAGCTGTAATGACACACTCACACACATACAGGACAGTGGTAATGACCAACCGACCCACCCATACATGTATAATAGTAATGACCCTCCTACTCACCAATATAGTACAGCTGTAATGACACACTCACACACATACAGGACAGTGGTAATGACCAACCGACACACCCATACATGTATAGAAGTGATAACCCTCCTACTCACCAATACAGTACAGCTGTAATGACACACCCACACACATACAGGACAGTGGTAATGACCAACCGACACACCCATACATGTATAGTGGTAATGATTACACTAGAACGAAAAGGAGTTTCATAGGAATATTCCATCAATTCATAGAACAGTATAAACAGCTGAAAATTACCATGAAAGTTAATCTTGTAATCTAATAAACATTATAAGTAGAAAGAGTTTATAATTAGCAGCAATCCTGTAACTTAACCTGAATCTAAAGATATGAACATGTCTATCAAGTTTCTTATTTCAATCAGGCAAAGTCTGTTCAGATTTATTTATACATAATTGTTGGTAGTTTTAATTCTAAATAAAAATAAAGTCTGGATAGATACATTGGAAGATCAATAAAATCTCATTCATCTTGATATATAGTCCTATACCAAGCTAATTTAACTCCAGCCTCTAATATTGTCTTCATTTAAAAGGCTAACCGTTTCTAATGAAATCAATAGCATGTCTAAATGAATTACCAAACTATTGTTATGGTGTATGTGAAAAAAATATAAAGTAACATTTCTGAAAGTTTGTTAAGCATTTTTAGGTAGTTTATAGTCATTTTTTTCTTTTCTTGAGAGGGCTCTAAAGGGAAAGAAAACATAGAAGGCATGCAAGACTGGCGAGAGAAGTTGGAACTAGGTTTAGTTTTGTTGGGGTGAAGGAAGTTTACTCAGCCGAACAGAGTACAATATAGTTCCCTGAATCATTTCCTGTATATTAAGTTTTCGTATTATTTTCAACTGGAAACCCCAATAAGTATATGTTTTACAAAAAACTAAGTAAATTACATTACAAAGCATTGTTTTTGTAACTATTCCTTAAAGCTGTTGAATTTTGCTCTAAATATTGGTTTTTATGTGGTTAAATATTTAATAAAAGGTATTCATTTGCAAAAAATTCCTATTTCGTATCTTTTTATGTTCGGTTGAAGACTAAAACAAAATAATATTAAATGAAGGCGACAACCATTCTCAAGATACGCTTTACTGAAGCATTAAGGATATGCTTTACTGAAAACTAAATAAAATATGTAACAAAGTACGTTACAATTACAAAGTAATAGTAAAAAATACCACCTGACAATTTATCTTACGTTTTATAAATTTTGTACGGTTTATTAATTATTTTTAACTAAATAAAAAATGACTTCACATAAACTATCATATAGTTTTATGGCAATTACAACATAAACACACTAATTAACAAACATTACAAAATAGTTTAAATATGGCCACTTTTTTATTTGCTTCTGAAGTATGCTGAATGAATTAATTACTACAGTACGTGAAAATAACCCTATGGGGACAATTTGGTTTCAAAAAGCAGACATTTTGTTACAACAAACATTTTCACGGACAGAGATGAAAACCGAAGCGAACCGTATGAATGATATCAATTATAACTAAAATAATATAATCTTGCTCAAGTTTCCCATTGCCATGAGATAAGCAATTATTTTACTCCAGCAGTTCTTACACAATTACTTTTCAAAAATTTTAGTTTTACTGACAAATATTTCACAGTATTATAAGAGTGATTAATTTAATATAATTTAAATAGGCCTACACAAATTACTAAATATGATGATTTTTTTTGAAAACATGACTGTTAAAAATGACAAACAATCAAAATTAAGCAATGCCTAAATACTGTAACGGTATCAATACAACAAGTGACTAATGAGTCTGAAGCAATCAAGGTCATGTTTATAGTGTATAGTAAATTAGTTGAATACATAAAAAATTACAATTCATGTAACTATATGCAAGATATTCATTGGGCAAATGATTTGTATTATTTACAATAATGTATTATGTACTAGGTTAGTGCTATAATACATGAACTTAGTTTTATAAAATATATGTTGTAAAAATGTAGTAAGCATTTTTACAAAATATATTTCATACAATATGTACACTATTTATACAAGATATACATAAGATGTGTAAAAATTTACTAAGCATTATTAAAATAAAGTCAGTGACTTTATTTTATTTAATTCTATAAATAAATGTGTAATTTATTTATATATAATTCTATAAATTATAATTTATAAAATATATAAAATAATATAGAATCTATAAAATAATTCTATAAATATAATTCTATATATAATTCTATAATAAATATTACAAAAAATATATACAAAGAAAATAGTCCTATTCTAATTTAATAATGTAATATACAGTATATAATATGCTAAAATTTTATATTTGGCGTTTGTTAATAACAATATTAAAACCAGAATACTATTTACGAAACAGTAAAGACGTGTATGGGTGGGTGGGTCTGATGACAATGACTTAATTTTTGTCAGTTTATATTAACGCACATTTTAATATAACTTAAATGAAATTAGCCATAAAAAAGTAAGTATACTAACTCTAAGTAAGGAAATCAGTCTGTAAAATAATACTGATATCAGTCGTTGTAGGCCTACATTGCATCCATCGATGTTAAGTTAAATGAAGAAAGACATTTATGAATGAAGTAGTAAAATCCATCCACAACTTAGAAGTTCGGGTTTTCACCTCTTGGATCTTATGAATCATCACTTTTTTTAGCAATAAATTACCATGCAGACATTTGCGCGTTCCCATATTGTGGCTAAAGATTTGAAGACATCGATCTAAAACCAAAACTAAATTGAAAGTAAATAAATGTCTGACTAAAATCGCTTATTAATACTTTGATAACAGCTCTAGTTTTATTTTGGCACTAGTTTGAATATTGGGTAATTTCAATAACCTATAAAATCAAAATGAAGGAAAATTTGAAAAGCGATTCTAGTCAAAAATGTATTTATCTTTAAGTAGATACTTAATTTGTAATTTTACGACAGTCAATAAGGCAGTATCTTGGACTGCCCAAAGTAGTTTTTACACTTCTCAGTGTGGGGGTTTAGAGCCCTCTTAATGAGGAAGAGGTAACTATATTATTAACCATTGTATGTGTAAGGGTTGGTGAATAACACTGTACATAAACGGGTGTATGAGTCACTAACACTGCACCTGTATGAGTGGGAAGGTGGTTCAATACCAATGTTTGTCTATGGGTGGGTAGGAGGTTCAATACCCCTGAACATGTATGGGTTGGTGGGTGGGCCAATTTAATACCACTGTACATATATGGGTGGGCTAGTTGGTCAGTACTACCTGGCATGAGTTGGTGGGTGGTTCAATATCGCTATACTTGTATCGGTGGGGTCAGTACTATTGTACAGGTATGGGTGGATGGGTGGGTCAATACTTTATGAAAACTCAATGTAAATAGTTTGTTAGAAATGTCACAGAAATCTTTTTTCAAAGCTATTAAATTAAGTACAAAAACAAGAACAATAATAAATAGATGCTAACTTGCATTTGAAAGCAATATCAATCAACCGTTTGAACAACGAGGAAAAAATTAAAATATATCTACCTACTGTGGGGTGTATAGTAAAAACTATTCCACCTACGCCCTAGATACGTTTTTAGGTCAAATCAAATCAAAATCTCTTTATTTATATCTGTACATATATACAGGTAAATAGTGTCAGACATTAATACTAAACTTATGTATGTAAAATAAAACTAAGTATAACTAAAGCCCACAAATGGTAAAAAACAACTACAGCTCACAAAACTCCTCAAGTGAATACACAGGACTATTAACCAAATATCCCTTTAATTTTTTTCAAACTTTAAATTATTTTCAATTTTTGAAAGACTGAGTGGAAGTTTACTAAAGAATTTAAGTCCCATGTAAGTTGTTTTTTTCTTAAAAAATTCTATCCGATGAGGTTCTAAATTAATATGATGTCTTGTATTGTAATGGTGAGTAACTATTTGTGTTGAATTTGAATTAACTGATCTAATGTACTTAAAAGTTGAATATATGTACTGGCAAAAGACAGTTAACACTCCCATATTTTTAAACTCTTCTTTAAAATGAGGTTGAGGTTAAGGCATCTTTCAAGGAAATGAGAATAAGGTATACCATTCTATCATCTTCTCAATCCTTCTGTACGGATCTGTAACCTGAGTTCCAACCCAGGAACAGGAGAAAAAGCAAAAGCTTTTGAGAACAGATTTCTAAGGATGTTATGAAGATCTGTTTAAAATATTAAAATACGGAGTTTAGAAACAAAATTATAGACCTATATAACAACCCAGATGCAGTAGAATTAATTAAAAACAGAAGACTAAGATGGGCTGGACATGAATAGAGAAGGAAAGATGATTAGCTGAAGGAAAATTAGTGTGAGTAGGGAGAAGAAATGGAAGAAGACTACTTGGAAGACCTAGACTAAGATAGTTATACCAAGTGTTCAAGGACCTATGGATTATGAGAATGACTTATTACTGGCAGAGAACAGAGATCAGTGGAGGCAGATTGTTGATGAGACCAAAAACATTCCCATGCTTCAATGGCCAAGACGGCAGGCTGTTAAAACTTTTGTTTGAATTATCTAAGCTTATAGCAGACGGCGCTGAAACTGAACTAGTAAATAACGGTTAATATTTATTTGTTTTTTTCTTAAATGTAAATATATGAATTATTTCTATTATTTATTAAAATATATATACTTAAATATTAGAGAAACAATTTTAACGCTAATCATTTTGAAACTTTGAAAAATGTTTAAACCAGCACTTTAGTATCGTTTATTGTTTTGAGTAATGTCTCCGATGAATTAAGTTCATTCTGAACTATTAATAAAAGCCATTCCCACAAACTGTGGATGTTAGCTGACTTCTGCATAGAGATTGCTTCCAAACAGGGCATAAATATTCATACACCATCATGTCACCTCTAGCCCACTGCACACAGCCTAACAGCACCAACGATGGAATTGTAACTCTCTAGCAATCTTTTAACACACTGAATATCCATTAATAAATGACATTTATATTAGTTTTTAAAAATTCCACCAAGAATATTATTAATAACTGTCCATTCCATAACTATTTTCAATTAAATATTTTAAAATATTCCACTTAATATAAAAAAAAACTATTTTGAATGAGATTTTTTTCTATAATTTAAATACTACAAAGTTTGTATGATCCTGGCTTAAACTGACACTTAATTTAACAATATTTAATAGATGTTGATGAAGTTTTTCTAATTTCAACGCTACTAGCTTTTTTCCCTGACTATTCCAACATTGTTGTAGGACAACCGTCCAAACCCATTGAGCTAAATTTAGTTGGACCACTCAGGATTTGAACCCATGACCACCTGCATTGAAATCGGGAGTGCTAACTGTTACGCTAGCATGAGGCCCAAACGTCTGTTGCATCTAGTGTACAGATCTAATAATTTTTCTCCTCAAAGTCCACTACTAATCAAATTGTTTTAACCGATTTTCTAAAGGTAAGATTTTTCTTTGTTCTTCAGAGTGAACAAATAAAAAAAATTGGAATTGGTAGATTTACCCCAAGAAATTTTAGTTCTCATTGCTGAGAAATACAATGCACAGTATTATTTAAAAAATGTTTTTGAAATGACGGTAAATGTCCAAAATATGTTAAATGGGCTTAGCACCAGAATAAAATGATACTTTTCATTATAATGAAAGAGTAAATTGTTACAATCAGAATAAACTATTAAACTGCCTATATAGTTATTACAATGTCACTTTTCAAGGTTTTACTCACAATTACCAAATGTTTTACTATTGTACCCTCGTATATTTAGACTTATTACTTTAGCTACTATTTTCAAAAAACTATTGCCAGTAGATGTTAAAGTAAAAAACCTTTATTTTGTTCCACCACCAATTTTGAGCTATTTCAGCACTACTGGTTTCAAAGGATACGTTTCATCTTCAGGTGCATTTTACTGTTGGCTTTCACTTAACACACTGAAGTTCAAATTCAAAATCTGCACTTGATTGTTTGAACCACAAACGACAAATTTAGAGGGGTTTGGTGATTCATAGAGAAGGTGGCGTTGCCAACCTTACCTTATTTTAATTTCTTTAATTTTCTATTGTGTTTTCTATGGTATATGATCGTATAAAAAATGTCATTACTTTGAAAATCGGTTTGTTCATTTTATATTTGGAGAGGATCTTGTTTTATTGATTTATACTTTTCCAACTGTTTGAATACATTCACTTTTATTCCTTCATTGCACATTTTTGCAATTTATAAATTTCCATCCATTCCTGTGAAATTGTGACCGTATTCTGTAAGATGATCTGCAAATTTTGATTTTTAGTTTTTGCTGGGGATTTGTTCTTCAAATATGTTTTTGAATGAACTGCCCTTTTGGCCTATGTACTATTTTGGACAGTTATTACATTCAATGTTGTAAATTCTTGTTTTCATAAATTTACTGTTGCATCGCAGTTTAATTCTTAGTGTTTGCTCCAGGCTTCCTGTTGTTATTGAGGCTGTTTTACATCTCAATGACTTAAAAGCATTGTAGATATCAGGGATGGTACATGTTTTCTTCGAATTCTGCTACAACATATTTGTTTGGCTCGTTATTGGTTTGTTTTTGACAATTTGTTATTTGTTGTTTGTTGAATAAAATGTTAATCAGCAAATCTAAACTATGATAATTTGGTAAATGAAGAATTTGTATTATTATGTAATGATGCTATATCAAAAACAATAGATTTATAATGAATAAGGTTTTTATTCTCCGTTTGTTGAACAACCTTAGTGAATGAATATCAATATTAATGTAGTTTATGGGAGAGTTAGTAAATGGTTGATTTCACTTTAATCAATACCTTGTCAGATGAGATTTGAAAAACTACACTCTGCGAAAGCTGAGGTCAGGTCTGCTGAGGAGTACTGTTACATTATTTACTCTAACCAGGTCAACTGTATAACATTGTTGCTAGCCTTTATAGACAGTGGTAGTGAGTTGAAAGTAAGGTGACGTTCTAACCTCATTTCAATGTATTATTTATCTTCACGAATTATTCCATTACTATACAGCTTAACACAGAATTTTTAAATGCGATAGGGAAAACACTGCAACTGCTCTGTCAGCCATGGATTTATGAGTAGGAAAAAGAGAGAGCTGGCTAAAAAGTAGTACTAATTAATTATTACAATATAAAGGTTGTATTATGTTAAATTTTTCATTTTATCTTGTGTTT
>JAQJVL010001415.1:0-85000 GCA_035578905.1 Stictocephala bisonia | reverse complement strand
TGAGAAATGTTTTAAGAAAGTGAGACATTGAGGTTGAAAGATTGTTTGATAAGATAAGCATAAAGTAGGGAGATACCAGTATGTATTAAAATATTTCTCTTTGCTTTCTACATTTCTGCTAAGTAGCCCAATCAGTAACTATGTTTTCAATAGTGTACAACCAAAGGCCCACCAACCATCTCTTACATGTACAGAGATGATGGTCCAATCATGCTTTCATACATGTATAGAGGTGATGGCCCACCCACTCTCTTTTACAATATATAATGTTATTTTTTGCAACTAACTGTTTGTGAGCATTTTATGACAGTTAGTTATCATATTTGGTCATTAAAAATAAGGATAATTCTACTGTTTTTTTAAATATACAAGTATGCTAGGTCTAACTTAAAATGACTCCCATTGTTATGGTGATTTTGTTTAGATGTGTATTTCCTCACGAAGATATTCTAATTGTGTAAATATTAGTTAAATGTATGTTCTGAAAAACAATATTTTATATTGTTGACACATATACCTTTCTTCAGAATTACTATAATGTGAAAGAGAAATGTGTCTATAAAAGAAGTTAGCTTTTCTTGTACTTGGGGATAACCTACAATACAGCTTTATGGCTGCTATTTCTTCCTGCTTTCTTGGATATCATGAGTTCCAAGAAGCAAACTTATTTATCTTTCATAACAAGACAATTAACAATTTCTTTGCTTTCATTGGTGGTGAATTCATTTAATAAAATGCAATTCACTGTTTAAATATAGTTAGTTTTGAGTATTTTAAATCCATTATATTTTATCTTTTCTATAATAATATATTATAAAAATTCTTTTGTTTAAAGCGTTACAATCATTGATAGTAATAATAAATATTTGTCATATGAATACAAAATATGTCATTGACATTGTCAGAGTTGCAGTTTAACTACACAATCAAATACCATTCATCAGTAAAGAAATCTCTAAAAATACATAAGAGTTTACAAATATTTAAATGTATAAAATTATAAAAATTTAAAAAATCAATGTTAAATAAATAAAAATTTAAAACCTTAAATTAAAATTAACATAATATAGAATTTTATTATATAGCATATAAAAATACACATGATCTCTACAACTGAATATTTTTAAAATTTAAAAATCTTCCAGACTATAAAAAGGGTGACACCATAATCACTTATAGAATTTGTTTTTTTAAGTCTGTTAAAGAATAAGTATTAATAAATCTTTCTTAAACACTGCACACTTTTGCTGATAAAATAATATAACTACTAGATGTTTTACTGAGGCCGTGAGGTTCTAATCTGGCATTGTTTTCATTTCTAGTATTAAAATCATGATTTTTGAAATTTAAATAATTTTAGTTTTTCAAAACGTGAATTAAAATAATAGTCATAAGTTACAATCAAAGTGATCTCATTTCCATTGTATTATGAACATACCTTTTTAATATTAATATGCTTTAATTAGGGGTCGTCCTTAAATTACATAATGCCTTTAGAGAGGATACACCGTTATGTAGGAGGGTGTGGGGCTTCTACATAGCGTTACGTAACCTCAAAAACTCAACTTTTTGTTAGGATTCATTCATAACATTTGATCGTTCTTCCCAAAAATACAAAATATTTTTAAACGATTTTAAAGTTAGCAATATATTCTTCCCTCTCCCCCATTAGAAAACAAACAAAACAAAATAAAAGAGAGAAAATCATATTTATTAAAATAATAAATTGACAACTGCCTTACGTTTGAAGTGACCATAAAGATCTAGTACAAAATAATGTTGTCAATTTGTTTTATAAAATAAATGGTGGTTCAAAATATAAGTTGTCTTTTATAATTCCAATTAGTATTTTTTTCTGTAATATTATTTGATAAGTTATAATTTTTCAAGAACGATGAGGTGAATTTAAATATTTTCCTCTACTTCAAAATAAAAGGCCAATTACTTACCATTTTACTAAGTCCTACTTTTTTATTAAATGAGGAATACAAGGTTCATAAATTTTCTTCTTTTCATTGTTGACTAATTTAGCCTGGTCTATTGTAGTTTCAAATCTTACTGTAGGATCTATAATTAGGGAATTTTTACTATTTTTGTTTATAACAATTGTATCGATTCTATTTGATCCTTCTGTTGACTGAACGTGTATTTCTTCATGTACATCCCAATTTTTTTTGTCTGATTTCATTTGTCAACATTGTTCTTACTTTATGATGACGATAATTTCTTAGTAATTCTCCCTTAAGGCAATATTCCAAAACATGGTCAAGAGTTTCAATTTCATTGCAGTCGGGGTGGCAGTGGATATTACTATTTGGTAATAACACAATTATAAAAAACACAATTATAAAAAAACTTAAAATATCAAAGAATCTATAGAAAAAAATTATGTTGTGAAAGCGTTTACATATTTTTTTCTACGCTGTATATTTATTGCAATAATTAAATGCTGTTTATCTTATATGTATGATATTACAACAACTTCACATATGAATGGGAATATAAGTTGATTAGATTATTCTGAGTAAGTGTATATATGTGGCAGTTATAAATAACAAAACACTCAAGCACAACATTGTTAGGGAACATGTGTGATGCGATAAAGTAGATGAATTATTCTTAGCTTGTTTCTCTAATACTGCGAGAAGTCAAGAGGTTTATCTCGTTGCCAACTCACGATTTGCCAGTACCAAATAAACCATCACTTTTCTCAAGATCAGAATGATGGGCTCTCACAATGTAGGCTTGTGTCGTCAAATATTTGCTGGTGTATCAGGTAGGCTTGGTCTGTAATGTTATAAGCAGTAAACAGTGTATGAAAAAAGTGATTTATGAATTGATTTTTGTTAATAATCTAATATAACTTAATAGATAAATGTGTAAAAATATGTATGCGTGTGTGGGTGATTTGTGTTTATTTGAAAAATGTATAAAAGGGGAAGAAGAGGGGTATTCTGGGGGTTTTATCAAGTTCGGGAATGTTTGGAACGTTCCGGAATCTTTAGATTGAGTGATTCCCATATATTTGTGGTAATCTTTGGATATAATCAAATCAAATGACTTTCTCTGATACCTTCATCAATGTATAGTACACATAAAATGAGGAACTACAGTATTATAAGAAAATGCAGCTGTATGATGTCAAAATGAGGCAAATTTGTCTTAAGAGTTTGCAGAAGCTGTCAGCCATGTTGGTTTTAATCCCAATAAGAACAATGTTGTTTTCGAACCGGTATTCGATCTCGTGTATCAAAACTAAACAGTTATTTTTAAATGGATTTTTCCAAACAAATTTCAGTTGGTCAAGAATAAAATTACGTGTTGGAATTGCTTTGCAAATCCCTAATTAGTTTTATAGAAAAAAATATTTAGTTTGAAGTTTCAATTTTCACCAATATTTAACCCTTCGCGAGCTAATTGATATTCTTAACGTAAGCATATATGTAACCTGCCCTCCCATACACGTACGGTGGTTCTAACATTAATTCATTACCACTGTACGTGTATGGGTGGGTGGGTGGGTCAATACCAGTGTATGTGTATGGGTGGGTGAGTGGGTCAATACCAGTGTATGTGTATGGGTGGGCGGGTGGGTCATCACCACTGTACGTGTATGGGTGGGCGGGTGGGTCAATACCAGTGTATGTGTATGGGTGGGCGGGTGGGTCAAAACCACTGTACATGTATGGGTGGGTGGGTGGGTAAAACATTTCCTCAATATCTCTAGTCCATTTTAGTTTTTCAGTTTTTTCTTTATTTATTGAACACGTGTTACATCATTAGCTCTAATGGAAATTGTTTTGTACGTTTTTACCCCTCATTAGCTTGTTCTACTAAAATAAGTTGTTCGGTAAGTTTGAAATAAAATAATAATTAGTTGTTAATTTCATTTGATTGTATAATCTAATGACTAAACATAATATTACAAGTGTATTCAAGCATATTTATCTTTAGTATGATATGCCTCAAAACAGATTTCTGTATGCAAGTGAGGCTTTTCCTGACAGGTTTTGCAAAAATAAACAGAACTAAACTACATAAATAAAATAAACAGAACAAATCGAACTCATGTCTTAGTGAACAAAGTTTGCGGTGCGGAATAGCAGACGAAGCACTGGACGCTGGACTAACAACGACACAAGTTTTAGAGAGAGAGGAGTTTAGGGCAGAGTGTAGGGAAGGGATGGGAATAGTATTGGGGGGGGGGGGTCTAGTATGACTACTGACGAATTGCTTGTGACCTTGGGAGGCAGGGTGGGGATCAAACAAACTCAAATTTCATATGACGAGTATTCCTGGCAAACGCTTGTTCAGCTGAAAACTGGTGTATATATACGCACACCGCTTGCTCGTAGAAAAATATTTACGTATATAATTGGCATACGCTCGCAAAGGGTTAAAACTAGATGTTTATATTCAAAATATCAAAAGCAAACTCAATGCCCAATATGATAATTTTTAAAATGACACCGCATAGACAAATTCTGGTCAATAAATAATGAAAACATAAGCATTCAGAAATAACATTGTTCTTTTGGGATTAAAACTAACATGGCCGACAGCCTCTGCAGACTCTTAACAGCTTTTACCAACCCATTGAATAACAGGACAAATTATTTAATTTTTCCTAGTTCCCAACTCAATCACACCATTCCTTATAAATTTTAAACTAAGACTTGTAACGTTTTCACAAGTTACGAAAGTATTTGATAATTTTATAGATGTAGGTTGCCTTAACGTAACCGTCTCTTACAAAATTCCAATCCAAAACCTTAGGCTTGTATACAAAACTGACCAGCTAAATAAACTTCATATATTCATAATTATTCCCAAAAAACCCATACATGTATATAATATAATATCACAGCATTATACGGGATGGGTAAAAAGTCCCGCATGACCTTAATAATGTCCCAACGGTTACAGGTAAAGAAATAAAACTTGGTACATCATAACTACACCTATAAATCTATTTATTGAAGTAACTTCAGTTTTTTTTTTTTTTTTTTTTTTTTTTATCATGTTCAGGGGGGATGGCCTGCAAAGAGTCAGAAGGAAATCTTAAATGAGAGTATAAGTTGAATAGTACATCAAATTAAAGGTCATCTTTATTAGTAGAGTACAACACACTTTTAAAATTCAAAGTGTTCTATTTTCGGATAGAGTGGTCCCTCTGAGATGAAGTTTTTGTGGCATTAAAATCAATAAAATATGACCTATAAAGAGATTTAGCATTAGTTATAAAATTCCATGGAAAAAAGCATGCTACCTTCAGTTATGGAAACCGCCAATATTTCTTTAGGAATCCTAAGTCTAGTAATGCATCATTTAAAAGGTCGTATGTTAGATTGGAATGCCACAAACTGCATCTCTGAGGGACCACTCTATCAGAAAATAGAGCACTTTGAATATTAAAAATTTAAATTTTCAAATTTGTCTAATTCCTGATAGGGTGACTCCATAGAGATGGGATTTGTGGCATTCAGTTTGTTAAAGTATACCCTTTAGAAGTATGTATCATAAGCCATAGGCTTTAATTAAGAATATTGATGATACCCTCGATCAGATGTCCCGTATTAGAGTGAGATGATTATCAATTGTAACTTAAAGCAGCTAACCAAATACCTAAAAAGATTGTAAAAGACTCTAATTTCCATCTTGTTTATTTAAAATAATACAAGGATGGTGCGGGACTTTTTCCTCACCCAGTATAACATTATAACCTTTATACAATATCACAACAGCCCCTCTCAAGTTGTTTACTAATTATAATGTTGGCTTTTTGAACTCTTAAGTCCGTGCTTTGGCAGCATTTTCATTAGAGAGTGTTTTTCCTAACAGAGCAAAGCAAAGTGGTAGCCATGAGTCGTCACCATTTTGATATAAATAGGATCGAAATGAGAATCCTTTGTTTATGAATCTGGGAAATCTAAGCTGAGTGATTACAGCGTGTTTGTAAAAACAGCTATAAAAATTGGTTAATTGTAAGGTTAAAATGACAGATAGATATCATCTTTTTGATTTTCACGATAGCAATTAAATTTCATCCAATAATTCAGATAAACAGTAGTAAAAGTACATCAATGAAATTTAAGTTCAACAATTAATTTATTATATAAGACAGATTTCATAGTGAAGGTTATATTTTTACAAAAATTAAACTAAAAGTACCATAATATCCACAAAAACGTATCATTAACTGTTTCAGCCAGTATGGGGACATTCGCTGCAGCTACTCTCTTTGGTTGGGTTACCCCAATTCTTCCTGAGCTTCTGAGTCCAGAAAGTGAAATACCAATGACTCCTCATGATGCCTCCTGGATGATATCTGTTCCAGAATTTGCCAACCTTATCACTCCGATTCCAGCAGGACTTCTTGCCAATCACTTTGGGAGGAAGCCTGTTATCCTCTTGGTAGCTCCCCTTGTCGCCATTAACTGGGCCATCATCCTTTACTTCAAGACATTTACATCTCTGCTGATTGGGCGCAGTCTTCATGGTGCAGCTGTTGGCATTGTATACACTGCAATTCCAGTCTATCTTGGAGAGATTGCAAGCAAAGAATATCGTGGGGCTATCAGCAGCTTATTCTTTATGTTTTCATGGGGTGGATTATTGTTCGAATATATTTTAGGACCTTTTTTGTCATTTTTTAATTTTACTCTCGTAAACTTTATGATACCAATAGTGTTCTTAATTTTATTTTGGTTCCAGCCAGAGTCTCCTTACTTTTTAATCATGAAAGATCGAAGGAAAGATGCATTTAAGTCTCTAAGATGGTTTAGACCTGTATCAGAAGATATTCTCAGACAAGAGTTTGAAGAAATGCTGCAAAGTGCTAACAACAATAATAGAGCCAAAGATTCTTGGATGAGTGTTGTAGCGACTCCAACAGATAGGAAAGCCTTGAGTTTAATATTGTTTGTAAATTCTGTTAGAGTCCTGAGTGGAACGCTGTCAATTGTTTCATATGCCACCGAAAACTTCGTCATATCTAGAAATCTTACATTTCCTCCACAGTACATCACTATACTGTTGGGTGTCATGTTGGTGTTAGGAGCGTTATGCAGTTTTTTCACAGTTGATGTTTTTGGTAGAAGAACTTTACTAATTACATCCACCCTTGGATCTTCTATCAGTTTATTTACAGCAGGAGCTTACTACTATTTAGATTCTAACACGTCGATTGATGTCGCACGGTTCAGCTGGGTAGCACCTGCCGCCATTATGGTTTACGCCGGGGTCATTGTTGCTGGGTTGTACCCAGTGAATACTGCGTACACATCTGAACTTTTTACTTCCAATACTCGAACTACAGCTGCCAGTCTGTGTGCTGTTCTTGCAACTTTTCTCACTTTTATAATATTAAAATGCTATCAAAATTTTATCGATGTTTTTGGAGTATATTTTAATTTTTTACTTTTTGGTAGTATTAGTCTTGTTGGATCTGTTGTGTCCTACTTTGTTATGCCAGAAACTAAAAATAAGCCTTTTGATCAAATTAGGAGAGAACTTTGTAAATAAATTTAAAAATAAGAAGTATGATTATAAATTAAAATTACAAATCCTATATTGAAATATATTAATAACTTACAATATTGTCTTTAAATATTTCATTCGTCTCTTTCATTTTTATTGCTCATCACTGACAAAAACTTATAGTTAAAAGGGTACACTTTTTAAAATAAAACATGACAAACGCTTTTTTTACTTTTTAAGTGAATCAACAGAAATACAGTATTATACCAAGGTTAAACACTTAATTATCTTTTAATAGTGTGAACGTCTAACAAAAAATCTTTCTTTGAACAAAATATGAGAACATTTAATCGTAGATAGTGACAAGTGGTAGTTAGATAATAATGTCAGTCAACAAATGCTGAAGTACCTCTCTTGAACAGAGAAAATCACGCAATACGTTAGTGATCTTTGAGTGTTTCATTTAATATTGGTAATATTTTCTTCAGTTAGTGGTTTGTTTGAAAATATTATACACAGTATTATTCAAATAGAAGTTATGAAGACATATATAAACACAGATCTGTTACATTAAAGTTTTTTAGTTTATCATAAATAAATGGATGAATTATACTGTTTGTTTTTTTTTTTTTCTTTTAGAAATATTAAGCAAATACTTCCTTTAAAAGAGTGTGTTAAAATACATTAAATGTTGCAATTATAATTTTCAATAAATATTCTTTGTAAGCAATTACTTGTGTTGAATCAATATTGAATATCAAGTGACCTTCATGATAATCGACTCCAAAGCTGTTAAATATTGAATTTCATGACCTTTGCTTTGCTGGTAAATTATAAGTGTCAAATAAGACATTTGGTAACAAAGTTTAATTTTCAGTGGAAGTAGGATAGTACAACTTCAAAATCAACCAAGGTATGTGAGTAGTAGTTCCAAAATATACCAAAGTATTACCATCCAAACTTCCTTTGGGTAATCTACTAACTTTAAGGTACTCATGGTCTTGTAAATATTTCAAAATGTTTGACTTTTTCTGTAAGTGTTTGTGTAAGACAGTAATAACTTTCAACAATTCTGGAAAATAAATGTTATTACTTTTCAACTTGTTTATATAATTTAAGCTACATTATATACATTGATTTTTTTAATACTGTATATAACACTCCCTGCATAGAAATTATTAACTTTCTAAAATAGACCAACTGGAAAAAAAACTGCATCAGTACCTGAGTGTTGCTCTAAAGTTGTACAACCCCCACCACTGCCACCTACCCAGGGATAGTGCAAACCAAGCCAAGTCAGTCTCTCTTTCTTTCTCTTCTCACCTAAAGAAAGTGCCAGTGGTACAGAATTTTTTTTATTATTTGATTCTTTTGTAATTGTTTACTGCTACTCTGGTGTTGGTGGATTTGTCTTTTAATGTAAGTTTGCTGATGTCTTATCTCTCCAATATTAATTCCTGGCCAGTGCCCTTTAACCTAACCTAACCTAACCTTCTAAAATAGTAAATGTATTTATATACCTTATGTTCAAAGTAAGTTTAATTAATTGCGGTATATAACTGCAACAGAGTTTGAAAACCAGTTGAATGGCTTCTTAATATACCTGCGTACTTTAGATGTTTTTTTTTTCATATATATTGGTTATGTGAAATATTTATTCACCTACTTACTATACAATTTAAAGTGTTATGCTAATAACTTTTGAAACTAATACTAAAAATATTCATTAATAATAAATTAAATAAAAAATTTTAAACAAAGGACTTTAAATCCCTAATGAAATATGCAGCTAACGACCCACAATAAATATATTTTACAGCTGCTTGTATTCCATAAATAATAATAGTTAATTATTATAAACAGGCACTGTGATATTTTCTAATTACCAAAGAGGCCTTTTGTTGTCATTTCATCATTGTTAAAAATATTTATTTTTGGGACTTATATTTGGAAAATCTAGTGTGATCTAGTTATTTAGAAATATAAACATTTACGATGTAAAAAGTTAATTGAAATTCAAATGACTGAAAATAAAACAACAAGACAAACATAGTCATTTGATAAAACTGAATTAATGGAAAATAACTGCCAAGGGAAGACGCCATAAAGTGTCCTGCCAGTTTATGACATAGTAAAACATACCTTAAGTATTTAATGAGATTTTATTTATACGTTCTGCCTAAGGCCTGTAAAGGTTTTAAAGTTAAATTAGTAACAATAAATTAGGCCTTTTTCAGTGAATTTCTTATAAAATTCAGTTATTTTCAATGGCCCCTATCTTTACGTAATGTATACGAGCTTCATTAAATTCATATATTCACGAATATTTTAAGACATGATACGATTGTTCTTAACAAACTTTAGACCAATTTCACTATGTCAAGACATCTTTTTAGAATAGGACCTTCAGGCAATTCTCTTATTACCATTCATCACTATATTGACACATAAATAAATATATACTTATACAATTATATGTTCTGTTTATTAAAAAATTTACTACAATAGATAGTACTTAAAGCCATATTAATATTTCAGTTATTTTACGGTCTTATGCCGAGAGGTTTCCTATTGGTATTCTTTTATTACTATTGATAAAACCATATTAGTTGTCGTAAAACATTATTTAATTGTGAATTATTACCAAAAAATCACTTAATTTTGTGGGATGTTTCTTCAATTAAGAACATCAAGCAGATCCTAATAATATATAAACTAGCCCATAGAATTAAAGCTTAATCTTCAGCTTACAGCATTTGTAGACAAATTGTCAAAGATTTTAGAATACTAACTGTAATAGCTCTTGATGTTACATTATATGTCTCTAATTAGGGGCTTGCTAAAAAAATCAAAACCTTCACTGCCTTCAAACTAATCATGTTGCCCAGCTAATTGTGCCCCTCCCTGCATGGGGAGGGATTGTGGTACTTCCTGCCAATCCAGAAGCTCTTAGTTGGTACTAGAAATATGGTTAATTTCCCTTTATATGGAGACAGTACCTTCCCGAATGGCCTAGATCACCTTTCCAGAATCATCTCAAATAACACACCTGAAAATGTCTTGACCTGAAGCAGCCCTTCATGTAAAGACACCCCTCAGCCAAAGAGTCAATCAGTCTCAGTGGTAACACTGACACACCAGACTTCTCTTGTATTTATTATTATTATTTTTTTTATTTATTCATAAGACGCCGATCATCAAGATATGGGCGAATTTGGATTTCGAATGAGTGTGATGAGTGTAGATGAGCGAATGTAGTCATTGTTACAAACTAAGGCCGACTATTCCTTAGGAAGTGTCTTTAATTAATAGCCCAATGACAAATGAACAGCCGGTGGTTATCAGCTGATCCTTCTCAAAATGTATTATGACTCTGATTGGGATCGAACTGAGAACCTTTAGCTTATGAAGCTGGGATTGAACCAACTACGCTACCAACCAATTTGATGGCAATAAGACGCTGTGTTGGTATTAAGAGGACTGAGCATAGACCCTATCTCATATCTAAGATTTTAAGAATATGTATATTGTATGTTTTTTGTCAGCTACAATTTTTTTTTTTATTTAAAATGATGTAAAAGCTGATTTTTATAGTTGGACAAAACATCCAAAATTCATTACACTGTAATAAAAATAAATATTAAAAAAATAACAAATGATCTCTTCACAAAGCTAAATAATGTCCATCAAGCCATTTAAGACCTGCCTCACTGATTCTATTTATGTTAGCTAATCCTTCCGTAAAACAGCACAAGGTGTACTCTGAAACTATGTGATCCATTGTTTGGATAGACTCCCGGCAACCACATGACTGATCTACTGTCAATCTCTATTTGTATTTCCAGTAGTTACATCTGCCCACTCCAGTTCGGAACCGATTCAATAATGTCCACTCCCTACGAGGGAGGTTCATCCCACCTACAGGTATTGAGGATCCTAATATAAATATAAAAATAAGGAACTTATTTCATCCATGAAAACGGTAACCTGTAAATCGCGTCCTCTGTAAATCGCGCCCTGTGAAAATCGCGCCCCATGCGTCGTCACTTCAACCCTCGTCAACGTCAATTAGCACAATATTAACCCTTCACACTTTATCCATTCATAGTTTAGGTTAGGTTAGGTTAGGTTAAAAGACTAAAGAGAAAGCTACCAGGGATAAACTGGGAGGTGGGCCATTCCCGGTCATTCCCCTTATGAAACGGCTGTCAAGTGACACTCGCGGCCCGTGACTCAGAGGTTCAGGTAGACAGGGCGCGATTTACCCAGATCTTTGATGGGGCGCGATTTACACAGGGCGCGATTTTCATGCATTCATGAAAACTGTTCCCCGCTATGGCCCAGCTAGTATTGGGCGAGAAATTTGATGTGCTCAACTGGAAAGCAGAACGTGATAAATGCCTGACAATCAAGATTAGGTTGAAGACCTGGTTATTTCATGATTTTATCTGTAGCATCGAAGATTTTTATGCTAGCTCAATTATAGATGTAAAGAACAATTGACCTAGTGTATTGCATCTTTATAATTTTCTATATCGCTACAAGATTTTGACTTTAGTTCTATAATGTTGATTTGTTATTGTGTTATTGATGTTTATAATTAAAGTTTCTTCATTTCTGAATAACAATCAGCCAGTCACTACAAAGAATGATATAAAATGATAGAAAATAAACATAACCCTTACACTACTATATTCAATACTATATAAGTACTAAATTATTATTTATTTAAGTGTTTCTTATAATCTGCTTACGTTGCTATATAAGGAAATTTCTTTTATTTTATGCATTAATATTTTCCTCTTATTTACTGCATTTTAATTATGCTTATATAGTATATTGTAATAGTATTATTTATTGCTATATTATTTGGTAACAATTTTGTGAAAAAACACACAACATAGTTTTAATAATATTTATATCCGTATTTAGAGTACTCTATAAATATTTAAAATGTATCATGTGAGAAATTAATGTTATATCTTTTTCAATAATACTTAAGAAGCAAACTTAATAATTTTGATTCATTGAAAAATTATGAAGAACAATAACATTTCCAAGAACAATAAAAATGTACTTCAACGATTTTCATGAGATTTTAATATTCACTAGAGAGAACCACTTTTCCTGAACAAAGTTAGTAACTTTTACAATATAACAACCACAACTGACAAGTGGTTTTAATCTCTCGTTAATATCAAATACTCCGTAAAAATTCCCCTGAGTTGGCTTTAACTTTTCCTCATTAGTGTTTTGTTTGAAAATAAAAATATATATTACACCTTCAATATAATTTTATACGATACCTCAATTTGTGATTTTTACTTTCTCTCAGAGAAGCAGTTATTAGTCTCTTTTGGAAAGGGTGTTAAAACGAAATATATTTTCAGAAAAAAACAATGACACATTTACTAATAAGTACAGAAGCTTATAATTAAAAAAACAAATTACAGCAAATTGACAATATGGGACTAATTTATCGTGCTAAGCCAAACTAAACTCTTGCTGGAGTACGCTGAGAGCAAGTAGAGGGTTTTTTTTTCTTTTCACAAAACAAAATACCCAAGAAGGGCCAAGTACAAGGGAATCTCAATATGAGACTAATCTTGCAATCTGAGTTATAACATAACATGATCGACAAAACCACTATTGAATATCTCAACGTTTACAATGTACAGGTATTCTGGTGGTTACAATTAATTAACAGCACAAACACAAGAAAAAACTGGCAGACGCTTGATCTCGTTTAAACAAAAAAATTAAAGCATTAAGTTCCAGAGCTGAGTAAAATTTGTTCCCTGATAGCGAATTTTAAATACCACTTTCGGAAGAAGATATCAATTACATCTGGAGATAATGTTGATGATATCTGCAACCGGCATATAAAATAAGAAAGCGCACAAACACTTACTTACCTGCAAAACTTGAAGTGTGCTACTTCTAAATATAACTTTAACTTCATTTATAGTCTTATTACTTTCAAAAATGTGTAACAACTGATATTGAGACAAGGTGAGAATGGACCAAGTTACCTTACTGAGCACTCTCATTCACCTTTACTACAATATGTCGACTAGGCACCTTGGCCTCAGTGGGTAGCCAGCAATAGAGATATAACAAGTTATTTTGAAAAATTATAAGTTTAATCATAGAATTACTTTACAACAGTTGTTTAACTTGAGAAAGTGACCCACATTTAACGATAATCCTGTTTCCTGCTGAATTTAAACTTTAAATTCAGTTATACTTAAAAGGCTGCTCCTATGAGTCTTAAGCCCTCATAGTAACAATTATGAAAATAAGAAACATTTTCTTTACTTCCTAAAGATTCATGGATAGGTGTTCATATTTAAAAATCATATTTTCTTTTTGAATATAAGATGAACTATAAGGGGAACAGAATCCTCAATTTATTAGAGAAACATTTCCTATCCATTGTTGGCTATTTAACCCGTCAGTGGGATCATTCATTTGTGTAACGCCAATAGGATCGCGTATAGCTGTCATCTAACATCTGACACTCCTTGTATTTTTTTAATAAATTCTTACTGCATGGTAATTTTTGTAGTTTATTTATGAACTAAATGCATTCTAAGGTTATATTATGTATGTTTCATTGATTTTTTACTGATAAAAGTATTCTTAATATTTTTTTCTTATAATAAAATTTAGAAAACCTGTTTTACTATCCACGGGATTTTAAATATTGCATAATTCTGGAAATAACTTTTTTAATGAATTATGATAGTTTGTTAAACATATAAATAAAAACATGTTATTTTTTCAAATTTGAATTCTATTCAATTTCGGCCATGAAGCCAGGAACTGCATTTATAGTGTGTACATCTAGGTGTTCTTTGCAAATAAATCTTGAGCAACTGTCACACTTATATGGTGTAAATCTGTTCTTTTGTACTGGATAGTAAAAGCATCTGAGATTTCGTACACAAGTGGCTAAAAAAATGCATATACTGTATATATATATATGTATCATTTGTTTGAAAATAAAACAATGTTACATTTTTTTGATAGTTCGTTGAAGTTTATACATTTACATACACACTAGTAACACATACAGTAAATACAAATAAAATACTAATAATATACACTGACACTAAAAAACCAACAAACAAACAAAGATAAAACACAATAAATAGCTACAAAATATTGAAACATGAACAGGATTGTGTGTGGATGGCGTCTAACATAAAGTGCAACGCGATCAGAAACGTGTATAGATGGCAACTAAAGACACTGATATGGCATGCTTTTGCAGCCCCCTCCCCACTTCCTGCTGATGAATCATGATATTCACAACAAAAGAGTATGTCTCATATACTCATCTGAGAACTTCAGAAAGCTCTAGAATTTGGTAAGGGATACATTTTTTTTCTTCAGTGAAACTGATTCTGTTAGATGTCATCTAACAACGATCCTACTGACGGGGTAAACACATTATTAAAAATAGTTTTATAACAGTTGTTATAAGAAATATCACAAATGATAAAAAACTGAACTGCGTTTTATCAAAATCTCATTTACATCAGTTTATATGGGATCTAGAACAATAAACACATTTATATATAAATAAAAATACTTCAACGTAAAAAGACCACGCTTTTAATAAAAACTATGAATATTTGTCACTACTTTTAGAATTAAGCTCTCATCTAATTTGATCGAAATGTTTATGCTTTGTTTCAGGCATAAAACAGTATTACACAACTGCACCAATCAAACAAAATCCACTGAAAATCAGAAAATTTATATATATTTCATAAAAGTCAATGATAGTCTGGTAAAAGTTTAAGTTGATAAACGTGAGTAGAGTAGTTAACACGGCTGAATAACCTGCAGCAATGAATCTAGTTTTCAATGTGAAAAATTCAGAACAGTACACTGTACTAACAGGATACAATCCAGCTACGACCACTCCTGCATAAACTAGTGGCCACAGGGGCTACCCAACTGTAGTCTGAAACGTTCACAGTTGTCCTTGAGTCTATATAGTAATAAGCTCCGGCAATTAATAAACTAATGGAGGAGGCAAGAGATGACGATATCAATAATGATCTACGTAAATCTACCAAAAAGATCTAAAGTAAAAAAGCTACAACATGCACATAAAACTAACACAACCCCTAAAACTATAGTAATATATTTTGGTGCAACAGCCAAACTGTGAGAAATGTTAAAATTCTGCGTTGCATAAGACACTATAGAGAGTGTTCCACTTAAAATTCTTTAAGACCCGACGAAAAGGACGAGATAAAGAGCTCTTCTGTCTATCGAGGTTGCCATTACTGCTTTCCATGAAGCTCTCTTTGCTGTATCATCTTCAACGCTTTGAACCATTTCTTCAAATTCTTGATTAAATTGGTCTTCATTTTCACTACGAAACCATCTCAGAGATTTGTTAGCTTCCTATTTCTTCCCTTTCATGAGAAGGAAGTAGGGACTTTCAGGTTGTAGAAGGAACATGTCGAAAAACAATACTGACGTTGACATTAAGAGTGTATAGTTAAAAAAGGACATGAATGGACCAGTACAGTACTCAAACAAAAATCCTATCCAGTAAAATATAAAGAACAAAAGTCTGGTAATAGCACCCCTAGTTTGTTTGCTTGCAATCTCCCCTAGATACACTGGGATTGCTGTGTATACTATACCTATAGCAAACCCATGTAAACAACGAGCAACTACTAAAGAAGCAAAGGTCTTGAAGTAGAGTATGGTGATCCAGTTAATTGTTATTAGAGGTCCTATTACAAGGATAACTGGTTTCCTGCCAAAGTGGTCAGCTAAAATGCCTGCGGGAACTGGAGAAAATAAGTTGGCTATCTCTGGGATTGATAACATCCAGGAAGCATCTTGTGGTGACATAGGAATCGCACTCTCTGGACTTAGGAGATGTGGAAGTATAGGAGTAACCCAGCTGAAGATAGTAGCTGCTGCAAATGCACCCATACTTGCTGGAAAAAGTACAATTTGTTATAGATATGGAATAATATAGCTAACATAACTATATAAAAACATCTGAAAAATGTTTACCCTTCAAAATTAACTTAGTATTAAAGCAACATGTAGTGACATCTTTTTTAAGGTGATTCAGCCGGCTTTAGGGACTACTGAATACCGCTCGCAGCGCTGACTGTACGTCTGACCGCGATCAACTCGTGCAGAAACACTCGACCCCTCCCCCAACCCTGGGATGGGCGGGGTATAATTACACGAAATCATTTAAGCGTGATTCTGCAGGTAGGGATGCTGTTTCTTGCTGTACATGTGCGTAGCGATTGGATTGTAATATAACATACCAGTAAAATTACAACCACAAGTTATAACCGGTAAAATTACAACCACAAGTTATAACTTGTGGTTGTAATTTTACCGATATACTTGTAATATACTACAATAATAACTTGTAGTATACTACAAGTTAATTAATTTCGTAAATTGTGTGATATTAAAAAGCATAAGATGCCAAACACGACATTGTATTTTTTGTTGTAACAAAAGAAAAACAAACATATAAAATTAATTATTTAAAATCAAATTTACTAATTTACTAAAAATTACGTAATTTGAAATAATTGATGAACAAGACCAGTCCTGTGAGGGTCTGTTTTTAAAATTTGGGAATAATCGGGAAAATAGTTTCTTAATTTTGTATATATCAAGGAAGGGCAAATTCACATCTTTGACGTGATGTATTTATAAATATAAACATAATTTTAATGAAATAACTACTTGGGAGGCGTTTAATAGCTGATATAAAGTAATTGAAGTTGATAAAAGTAGACAATTTTTTTTACCAAACAGCCTTAATCCTGCAAGATGAGCAAATACTATTTACTTTAGACCAATTAAAACCAGAGTCTGCGCTGTAATAAAAATCTCTAAATATCGGTAAAACTAAAAAAAAACTACTACAAATATTTTATGTGAGTCATTTCTGACAGTGAAGCACAACTAACTAGTGAAGAAACATCCCGGTATGGAAAAGTAACAGAAATATGCTTAAACAACTAATTCAAAATAATTAGTAAGTGAATGAACTTTGTTCTATGCTATCAAAATATCATTTCTCTTCAATTCGTCTTGTTCATTCTTTCCTAAATATTAATAATATATATTAAAACTTGTTCATTTTTTATCATTTAAAAGTATACTAATGTAAGTAGAATTTAAAATTGGAATTTGAATCTTAAAAATGTGTTACATATAAAGATAAAAACATAAAATAATTACTGAAAATGTTTGCATGGAAATTAATTTTGACAATGTAGAACACCCAGTGAATAAATGTCCTGATACATCAAGCTAATGGCAGGACATCTTCTACAAGTTAAAGTTTAAACATTCTGATCTAACACGAAGTAGTCAAGTGAATTGCAATCTACACAATTGCAATTTATTTTCTCTTTTAAGAGTGTGCTTCACCTACCTTCATATTGGATTTAAAAAAATTAAATGAAATAATGATTTATTTCCTTATTTTAACATACTAAACATTTGCATATTAATTGTTACGGAAATAATTCACTGGCTACAATTAGTAGTAGAGTAGCCAGCTACAACAACAAAATAAATTTACTTCGCCTATATTAATAAATAAAATATACTGACTGAATAATTAGTCTGAGCGCACAGCTAGTGACAGCTGGACATAGACGAGAGGTGAAGAGGGGGGCTCTTTTATGAAAACATTAGCCGACACAAACATTTGCTTTGAACAAGTCCCACCCGCCCACCCATACACGTACATTGGTATTGAAATTACACGTACATTAGTACTGACCTACCCACCCACCCATACACATACATTGGTATTGACCCACCCGTCCTCCAAAACATGTACATTAGTATTGACCCACCCACCTAGCCATACACGTACAGTGGTATTGAACCACCCACCCACCCATACACGTACAGTTGTATTAACCCACCCATATCCATCATAAACTTACTAATACTTATATAATAGTACTCCTACCACAGTATACACTGACGACTGTTGACTGTACACCCACTAACAATTATCCTGCACACCACCCATACCATTGTACGTGTATCTGTACAATGTAGTGGTATTGACCCACCCGCCCACCCATACATGTACAGTGATAGTGACCCACCCGCCCACCCATACATGTACAGTGGTATTGACCCACCCTCCCACCCATACACGTACAGTGGTATTGAGTTTACAATAATGGAGTTTACAGTATGGAGTTTACAGTATGGAGTTTACAATAATAAACTATCAGCTGATGTTTATTATTGTTATATCTGTTATTAATACGGTCAGTAGCAACACTGTCACACGCACAGACTAATTGTTCAGTCAATACATAACTCTTTTCATAAAATTGGCAGTTCAACCATTTTAGATACATACAAAAATAAAGCAGTTATCTGCAGCTTCTGTACTGTTAATTAACAAAATCAAAGTATCAGATGAATAACTACAATATTTACGAACATATAAAATTATAATAATTTACATTAGGATACATATATAAACTTTGGCTAAAATTTCAATAAATTAGACTTCAACATAAAATAAAAATCAATATTATGCCTGGAAAATAACTTTAAGATTTAGACTTGATTCAACAATCTGAGGAAGTTGATTACAAAATGTCAGTGCCAAATATTGAAGGATTGTCTAAAATGTGACTTATTTACCTTTGGTAATCTGAAAATTCTTAAATTCGAACTTCTTGTTAAAAAATATACTAATTAGTTTCCTTCATTATCACTTCTCAAATAAAATTATCTTAAAAATGTCAAAACTCAAAGGTGTTGAATTGGAAGGATTATTAATTCTGCTTAGAGAGAATATGAACTATCCGTTTTAATTCTTTTCGTAATAATCCGTACAATTCTTTTTTGAGAGATTCTTAAACAATTTATAGAGGTTTGTAAGACTCCTCCCAAAATGAAATTCCATACTGCAGTCTGGAATTAAAGGTTGCAAAATAAAAACTGCAAAGTAACTCAATGTCACAAAAGTGTCTTAAGTAATATTATTCTCTTTCTAAATCTCTTTCTATTGTTTTTGTTTGAGTTATTATTGGTCTTGGGTGTTAAGTTTTTACTTATGAAAGCCAAAACAAATTATATAATAGAAAAAAATAAATAAAAATGACTGACTTACTTTAATAACTAAACAATTTTAAGGCAGTATTGAATAATATTTGCTATATCCTATAATGACACTCATTTTCCAACAAAAATTGTAAGAAAGCAAAATGATATATATTTATTATTTGCACTATAGTCAGAATTAAAGAGTTTACATGTTTTGTAAATGTACATTGTTTGTTTATTAATCATGAATTTTGCTTGTCATTGGCGTCAGGAAGTACTACTTAAAGAATTCAATAAGATCTTGAATGCCCCTCGCCATTACCCAGGATCTCCCACGTCAGAACGGACGCTTAAAATCTCGAAACCCACCTCTACATACTGCTTTCTAGTTGAGCAGATCAAATTTCTCTCCCAATACTAGCTGGGCCATAACGTGGAAAAGTTTTGATGGACACAATAAGTTCCTTATTAACGAAAATTACCCCAGATCTCTTAGAAGTTTTATACCTCTATGGTTAAATATGCACAGTTGCAGAGAAAATATGAGGACCATGTGCTGCAGCCGAACAATTCATGACATGAGTTTTTCTTTTGGAGTACTGTATAGGGATTCCTTTTCAGGCCTTTTTATTACAACATAACCATTTTTGCTTCTTGTAAAGGCTATAATTGTTGTTTAAACTATCTAAGCTTCATAAATACTTAAGAGTCTGCAGAGGCTGTCGGCCATGTTGGTTTTAATCCGATAAGAACAATGTTATTTGTGAATCCATATTTGTTCGTTATTTATTGACCAAAAGTTCTGTAATAGGTGTAATTTTAAACCTTATCATATTGAACATTGGGTTTGCTTTTTAAATTTTTAATAAGTATGCCTAGTTTTGAAAAACAGATAAAATTAAAATCTCATGCTAAATATATTTCATATTTTTTCTATAAAACTTATTAGGAATTCCCAAAGCAATCCCAACATGCAATTTCATTCTTTATCACATGCAATTTGTTTGGAACAAATCCATATAAAAATAACTGTTTAGTTTGGATACACATGATTATATGTTCGGCTCGAAAATAAAACTGTCCCTATGGGATTAAAACCAACATGGTCGACAGCCTCTGTAGACTCTTAATAAGATTATTGCAAAAAATATTGAAATGAACAAATAAACAGTTAAAAATAAATTAGTTAAATACAAATCAATATTTTTGATAACTTAAACGACTTTTTAAACAAGCACTTTAGTATCGTTTATTGCTCTGAGTGAGTAATATCTCCAATGAATTAAGTGTGTCCTGAACTATTAATAAAAGCCATTCCCACAAACTGTGTACGTTAGCAGACTTCTGCATAGAGATTGGTTCCAAACAGAGCATAAATATTCATACACCATCATATCACCTCTAGTCCATTGCATACAACCTAACAGCACTTACAATGGAATTGTAACTCGCTTAGTCTATTAAATAAACTTTATAAAATGAATCAAGAAATTACATTAGTAAAAAATGTTTACAAATAACTAGGTTAAAAAATTAAGATCTACATAGGTATCCCTACTAGACAAAAGGAGAAAATCCATGTACCTTTAGTAAAGTCTAGTCAGGTTCAAAATGGACCAAGATATACCTGTACGCAAATCTAAAACAAGATTCCTCAAGAAATGAGAAATATGGATGACACAGAAAAGTTCAAGTCAGAGCTAAAAGAACATCTTACAACGAGGCCTTACTATTTGGTAGAAGAATTTTAACTGAAGAATAGGCCACAAGAATCCATTTTGACGACCACGGTGCAGACTCCACTTCTAGTGGGAGAACTTCAAGTATCAAGGAAGTAAGTATCAAGTAATATTTTAATTTAGTGACAATTTTTTAGTGGCTTAGCTTTAAAATTTAGTAGATTTATTTAAAATGTTATTTTCAAACAAAAAGGTTACAATTTTTTTAATTCTTTTTTGAGTGGCCTTGTAACTAAAGAAGGGACCAGTGGCTCCAAAATATTTCCATAACTTGTTTTTCTTTTTGTTGTGTATGTTTCTCTCCAGTTTACCGTTTTATTAGGTATACTTCTTTTATCTCTTTTGTTACTAAAATCCTTAGGAGTTTTGCCTTAAATAACCTGCATTTCCTTATTAATTCCAAATATATACCTAAATAACTTTGTACTTTACTACTGAAACATAATTGCAATAGTATGTATGTACTATCATGTGATGATCTATCAATTTAACATGTTTACGATGTTGTAGGATTACTAATACTTTCAATATGACGTAGCCATTTGCCTACAAACTTAAAAAAAATCATTATTTTTCCTTGTTGCTTTTACATAGTATACTACTATATAAAGATAAAATAATATCTTTATATATTTATATAAAGATATAATATCTTTATCTTTATATAAATATAAAGATAAAATAATATCTTTATATAGTAGTATATATACTGTATAAAGATATATAAGCACCTATTTGTTATAATACATTC
This sequence comes from Stictocephala bisonia, assembly GCA_035578905.1. Lineage (NCBI taxonomy): Eukaryota > Metazoa > Arthropoda > Insecta > Hemiptera > Membracidae > Stictocephala > Stictocephala bisonia. The sequence continues at coordinate 62,935 of JAQJVL010001415.1, read as the reverse complement.
CTTTTACGTGTCATGCCCCACCAGGGTACATGAGTTTCTCCTTATTCGCCTACTCACAGACAGACTACTATGCATGACGGCAAACTTTCATGTCAACAGATATTTTATTTTCTTTTACTGGCAGCAGATTGCACCTGTACTACGTCACATGTTTTTTTTCATAAATCTGTATTTTTCATCCAATGTTTCCCATCTCTAGTTGTCAGGCATTAGTATTATTGAATAAATAGTAGTGACTATGCTCAGTCACCTACACTCATTTTCCTATCTATATGATCGGTGTCTTAGAAATTAATAATAGTAGTGTGAAATTAGGTTATATTATGCCATTTACGTTTTAATTGAAAATATATATATAACAAACTATAAATATTCTGGCAGATATCACTAAACTTATGAATGATGGTCATATAACTGAATTTATACTAAAATACACATGAATGTAAAGTCAAAAAACATAGTGCGGTCAACCAAATGCCACCGAGGTCATTAATCTGTGTCCAGTGACTCCGTCCGTCTCTCAGCCTGACAAATCACTTCTCCGACTGGCACCGCTCTGTCCACCTTTAAGTAGAAAAGTCACGTTAACTTTCCAACTACAGTAGGTAGATAAAAAGCCAACTAGAGACAATGTAAGCCTAAGTTATTTAACGTCAAAATAAATTATTTTTGATGAAAATGATTTATGACCTATCCACCTACACCCATTCACGCACAGTGGTAATAAGCTGGGTATGGGGAGGCCATACCCAGACACGTAATGATGGTGACCTAAAAAAAAAAAAAAAAATTAAAAATAAACAATGATTGATTATATTGATTAGTCACTACCTGGTACAAAACTGAAAAATTAACGCTTCTTCTAGCCAACCTAATTGTTTGAAAAACACCCAGGATAATATATTCTTATTTATTAAAATAAATGTTATTAATCCATTTAATATAAATTTTGTTATAATTGTGATTGTAATCTCAATAAAGAAAATACTGTTACCATGAATAAGTGGTGATGATTTATTTATCCTATTTTTACTAATGATAATTTGCTAAAAATAAATAATTATATATATGTAATATTTTAATTATATAACAGTGTAATAAACTAAATTAATGTATTTATAAAAATAATAATGTTTCTGGGTTTTTTTATACAGTATATTTATGATCAATAATAACAAAAAATTATAATGTGAAATGAAATAACAAAATACATATTTAAGCTATAAATAAACTGCATTGGTTATAAATAAGTTACGGGTGTTTTTTATTCATTATTTCATTCTTCTTAAAAGACTGTTAGCTCTTTTTTATTTTATATAACTGACCGCACCCTCTTTTAGGCTTTGCCTAAATGCACTGTTATTTACCAAATAAGTTTGCTAAAGCTCTTTTGAATTACGATATCTCATTGAATACTTTTAATAACTGTATTAATGATTGTTATATCTAAACTATAAAGCTCAATGTAGTGACTCACTCACTCACTGACTAAACATGAGGCCGCAAGCCGAGGAGTACCACAAAAGGTCCTGTACCAGAGTGTTGTGACTAGGTCATAGGCCAAGTTCCACAATGGGGCAAAAAGCAGTTTCCAGGCGAGATCGTAGACAAAGCTTCCTTCAGGAGATTAGTGAGTGACTGGGTTGGCATGTGAAGCGTGCAAGGGTGCCCTTAGTATGTAATATAAAGCTTGATGTAGTCATTCACTGACATCCTACCCCAAGCTTGTGTATATTCGGTCTAAAATCTCCAGAAAATTTACAAAGTTAACTTTTTTCACTCATAAACACGATGGTGGACTGACGTTATCCATTCAAGTGGGGTATCAAACTAAAATTATTGTGCTCCTGAATCCAAATATACCATCAGATTTGGAAAAGGGCAAATAATATGGGGTATATGAAAAAAACAAAAAAAGAAAAATTGGGTAGTACTAAAATAAAACGTCCAAGTAGAGCAACCAACTACAGGTATTTATCTCCTAAATCTGAACATACCATTATATTTTGAAAGAGATAACATTTATGGGCTCTGCTCCCAAAAACAAACACATGCTCTAAAACCAAAAAATAAGAAATGTTACTTAAACTAGCATACCCAAGTCGTATTCAAATTAATGGTATTCTTCTCTAAATCCTAATACATAATCACTTTTAGATAAGATTATGATTATGGGCTTTACTGCCGCAAAAAGAAAAATACATGGTGAAGGAAATGAATGTCATTAAATTAAATATCTAAAGATAGTTTAATCAAAAGCTTTGAGGGTTGCTGTGATTAAGAAAAAATTATAGACTAAATAAATATTTAGACACAAGGTTCATAGAATAATTTGTATTCATTATTCAAGGAGATCAGTACGAGTTGTCTGTTTGAAGAGTACATGGTATATATCATGTTGTTTATAAAGAGTGGGAGGAAGTCTATCATCATCTTATTTATAAATGATAGGTGTAAAGATCAAGCTGGAAACAAAGGGCCAATGTAAGTGAGATTAGGTATACTGCGAGTTAGATTACAGAGAAGTAGGCAGATGCTATTTTTTTCAAACAAATGACGCAACAAGAGAGTAAATTTACTGGTAATACAGTCTATTTGAAGTTGAACAATCATGAACGCACAAATCATAAAAATCCAAAAATTCTTAATATGTATTCTATAATTTAAGAATATAACTTGTAAGCCTATATCAAGGAGACCAAAAAAATCATTGAAAAAGAGACTAGTTTATAAAAATATCACTTTTTTAATTTAAGCCCTGATAACTTAGGCACATATGACCACATTCAATGAGATATAGACAGGGATCTTAAGCTTGGGTCATTAGATCAGAGTGTCCGTATCATGAAATTACAGAGGCCAAGCTTTTATAAAGTCCAAGAACTGGACTTTATAAAATGTTAATAATAAATATAACATTTTATAAAAGACACAAGCTTTTAAAAATACAAATGAATTTATTTTAAAATAAAAACAGTACAAGCCATTTTATTTAATGATGTAACAAGCATTTAGAATACACTTTAATTATTCTTAATATCACAATAATCTTTCAAAGATCATCTAAATATATTTCTATTTATTAAAAACCAGATATTAACAATAACACTTAAGTTCATTTCTAATACAAATATATTGTTATTATGTTTATTTATCACTGTATCACATAAATATATGATGGAATCTTGTTACTATGATTACTAAGCCTTAGCTGGAGGGATAGGGTTGTGGACCGTAGTGCGATGTAATACTCGTAGCCCAACTTTTGAACGTGGCCACTGGGTCTCGGGACTGGCTTCATGGCCTACAGCACAGTTATCTGAGATGATGAAGTCTCCTTCTTGCCACTGCAACATATAACAGTCCTTCCAGAAGTATAGCCACATTTGGGGTACTTAGGGTCAGTACCCCCCTTTTAAAACAAGATTATAAAATGGCATTAATGACGTTTCTTACATTAATAGTATAATTATATTTACTTACATCAGTAAATTAATACAACTGTTTTATTTTTCTAAATAAAATATTTACATTCGAATTCTGTATCTAAATCTCAGCTGTTATATTTACATCCAGGACAAATATCGCCAGCTCCGCTGTGATGGACAGACAACAGTACAGACCACACGCTCTTTACCTTGCATACGAAGTAGAGTGTGGTCCATTCCCATGAAGTTTTTTGTCGTTAATGATGAATTAATTTGGCTGAAGGGTTAAATTTGTTAACAGGACTTAAAATGATACTAATATTATTATTCATTATTCATCTCTAAGTCGCCGATCGTAGAGATATGGGCAAATATGAGGCGTGAATGAGTGTGATGAGTGTAGATGAACGAGTGTAGTCATTGTTACTATCTGAATTCGACTTAGCTCAGAAAGGACTATTTATTAATAGCCCAATAGCCAGGGCAACTAAGGGACCTACAGCTTTATGTGGAATCCGAACCACATAGTGTTGGTCTGATTTTCAGCTAACTGACAAGTTTCCCACACAACACCCGAACCTTGACTAACATTCAACACAGACACTCCAGACTTCTCTAGTAGTGTCTATATTGATGATACCATTGAGCGGACACCGTGCCGGTATTAAGAGAACCGAGCATGGAACCTATTGCCTACAATCTCCCAAACACTTTGTCCCCAAGTAACTGAGTTTCAACACTACGCCACCAGTGCCGACTCAGTAAATTAATGTAAAAAAGGATGTAAATTAGATTCCAATTTGTAAGAAGTTAATAGATAATACGTCACATTTTAAACAACAAACAGCAAATACAAGTAATAAGTATCAGTTATGCCATTCGCTGTAGCGAGCAGAGTCAACACTTTGAGAACCAACTTAATGATCTGCGAGTGGAAAGTAAATGTGAAATACAAGTAATAAGTATCAGTTATGCCATTCGCTGTAGCGAGCAGAGTCAACACTTTGAGAACCAACTTAATGATCTGCGAGTGGAAAGTAAATGTGAAATCGACCGGAGAGATGACTTCTGAACTTTTTTATATATGCTGCTAGATATATATAAATATATATACTTGCTAATTGTTGTCTACGTATATTATTTTAAAAAGTTATTGTTAAGTTTCTATAAAGCAACCCCAAACCTCCATGATGGGCTCTAAGCACTAGTTTTTATATCTATCATATACCTGTGTGTATTAAACTACACACATTTTAAGCTTTATTAATATTTGTGCTTCTACCTTCAGCTTAGTAAATTAGATGCTGTAGTAGTTTAATTGGTTTTGAGTGCTTGGGTGCTGATGCAAAAAGAATGGATATGTTTGCATTGAGTAGATTGTTTATGCTTATAAAATTTTAGTATAGTTTGTAAAGGGAAAAAGAGGTCTTTGACGCAAACCCTTAATTGCTTTCAACCTAGGTTTATTGTGCTCCCCTGTTGTCTACTAGATGGGTTTCTGATTCCAAGTGGTTTAACCAGATCTAGAATCTTTTTCCCCAGATTAGCTAACATTCTCTCCTCTGAAGTTCTACCTTGAAAATTATCCTTCTCCTGGGCTTAAATTTCAGTCAATGAATTCACAGTCAATTAAAGGCACAGTCAAGTGCCTCCCCTCAAAGCAGGCAACTGGTGTCTTCTCTTTAGATAGTTATTCTCTCCAGAGTTTTTGTGAAGTAACCATGTCCAGTAAACAAGCAATCACCAGCCAGATATCATTTTGGTTCATGTTGAGAGTGATTTTATTAGGTTATGGTTGGGTCCCCTAATCACAGAATTGGCATACGCTTAGCTGTGAAAACATTGCTATTAGTTTTCATTTATCTTGTGATTGTTAGCAGTATAGTAAGTGTCGTAGCATAAATTTTTGCATTAGGTTATTAAATTTACTTGAATAATATAACAAAGCGGTTTTGATTATAATATAAGCTAATTTTGTAAAATAGAAGATAGTATCTAATAGACATAAATTAGATATCCTTGTCGTCTTAGTAACGATTTCTTGACCCAGCAAGTATGTCAGTTTTGGCAGTGATAATTATAATGCCACGTACTGGTTCTAGCCCTACGAATGGAGTCATCAATTCCTTCTTAACAAAATATTTAAATCTTAACTCATGTTTATTGTATCCTACCTCCAGCCTTAACAACTCCTACCTCATGTTTGTATTGTATCTTGCTTCCATGCTTAACAAATCGTAACTCATGTTTATATTGTATCCTGCTTCCATGCTTAACAAATCCTACCTTATATTTGTATTTTATCCTGCTTCCATGCTTTAAAAATCATACCTCATGTTTGTATTGTATCCTGCTTCCATGCTCAACAAATCCTACCTCATGTTTGTATTGTATCATGCTTCTATGCTGAACAAATCATACATCATGTTTGTATTGTATCCTGCTTCCATGCTTAACAAATCCTATCTCATGTTTGAATTGTATCCTGCTTCCATGCTGAACAAATCATGCCTCATGTTTGTATTGTATTCTGCTTCCATGCTTAACAAATCCTACCTAATGTTTTATTGTATACTGCTTCCATACTTAACAAAATTGTACCTCATGCTATATTGTATCCTGCCTTAATTCTTAAAAAATCTTACCTCATGTTTGTACTGTATCTTGCCTCCGTCTTTAATGAATTCGTGGTTGATATCATTTAAAATTCTCCTGAATTCTCCTGGAGTGGCGAGTCGTTCCTCAGGACTGCCATAATCATAAATGAAATCACTTGTCATTCCCAAATGGAAGCATAACACCTGTTAACACAAGTAACTTTAAAAATAGCAGGTGTAACTATTTATTTCATGAAAACCACTTTCTCTGTATTTTATTAAAATATGAATAAGAAACGCCAATATAAAGATCAGTGTTGACTTTAAATGAACTAATGAAAATTAAAGTACAGTGGCTTTGCAACGCTTTAGATTGTGACTCTCCTGAATTTGCCCTATCTGTAACAGATTTAAAACAATGAGGGATAGCTCAATTCTTCAGTGGTAAATCAGTTTTCATTAAAAGCAACTGCAAATTTTTCACTAATATATGCATGACTTAAAAGTCTAGTGGTACAGTTATGCTGCAAATGAAGGCACATTCAGTTCCCGATCTCTTTGTTGTTCTTAGTTATATTTCTCATCCCTTCCGTATTTATAGAATGTTACTCTAGGCAAAACGTTTCTCGTGCAGTGTTATTCATAGAAACATTGTCACTAATAGTCACAAGTCAATGACTCAGCTGAATGATTAATTTTAACTGTTTGTGTCTTTAATTCCAAAATTTCATTGTGTTTATATTTTGTTAGTTTTTCTTTTTCAACATAAACATAAAGTGGACACAATTTTAAGTGAAAATGCATTATGCTTATTTTTACTCCACTCTTCATGAATGTTTCTTTTTATTATTAAGTAGAACAGTTAAAATTTTATACATTATTCTTTATTTATCTTGTGATTGTTAGCAGCATAGTAAATGCCGCAGCCTACATTTTAGCATTAGGTTACTAACTTTACTAGAATAATATAACATTGTGGTTTTAATTATAATATAAGCTAATTTTATAAAAGAGAAAATAGCATCTAATACACACAAATTAGATATCATTGTCTTTTGAAAGTTCAGCAACGTTGTAAGGACCACTTTTACTTGAACTCTGGCATTTATGGAATTACTGTTATTTGGATCGGTGTTCGTCAAATTGATCCAGATACCCACAAGTCCACTATATATGTTTACCATGATAACATTGGTTTTTGTAACAACTTGTTATTCATGGCACCTGTGGTGTATATAGTTCATATAGACTTGGTTGATGGAAGATTTTTAAAATCTGTTGTTACTTTTCATCTTAATTATTAATCTTTTGAGATAATACAAGCAATCAGTAGAAAATATTTTTTAACCAAACAAATCCATATGAATTTATGTTATAAAGGAGCAGGATTATGAACCAAATTTGAGAACCTCTAATGTTATATATTACAATGTGCATAAAATATTTTGGAGTTTAGATGACTCCAATTTTAAAAGTTGGAGAGTAAAATTTAATTTAGGTTGTCTTCAGTTTACCTATTCATAATGTCTGCAGAAGAGCCACTGACCTTTTTCTTGGATTTAGGATGTATGTATATCAACGGGTGAACTGGTCCAGATCTGCGATCACTTGCCATCCACAGCCTGTCCCATTCCGCATACTTTTCAGGTGAAAGGCCTTCAATGAGTTCTGTAAGGGGAGCGAAGACTGTGGCGCCATTTTTCGGCACACTGGCCATGTAATACAGCGAGTAGGCGTATGGTGCTGGTTGGAAGGTTCCATCTATGTGCCAGCCTGTCCGACCAACGCCTATTAAAACAATATCAAGTTTATAAGTGAACATCAAAATAACAATGTTTTATTTAATTACAAACACATAATATGCAGAGAATCATAAAAATTATATTTCCACTTTTCAATCCTACAAAAGGTCATATGTCCTTACAAAATCAGACAATTCATCAGACTGGGTAAGACATTTTCATATCATTAATAAAATTATTCGAAAACAAATTATTTTTAATCATTATTCCTCCCGACTACATTTATGATAAAGTCTAGGGGACACTCAGCCTACTGCCTCGCCAGACACTTTGCTTTAGGCCCTATTGTGGAACTTGTTCTGCGACCTCGTGGAAAGCTGGGCCTCCCTCCTCACAAAAACACTCTGTAGAGCACTCTTTTGTGGATCTCGGCATGTGGCCTCACCGAGACACTTGGCTAGTAACATAATGAATTTTGGTTTTTGGGACAGTGGAGCCCATTAACATAGTCTTTTCTAAATTCTGATGGCATAGTATTAAGAAAATAATTCTTTTAATTTAATTTAATTTGGGCTTATTTGTGTAACATTACCCATTTTTGGGTTTTGGTACACGTTTTTGATTTGGTAGACAGAGCCCTTAAACAACGTCTTTTCCAAATTTAAATGGTATATTACGATTTAGGATATAAATACCTATACTTTGATACACCACTTGGGCGTTTTATTTAAGTATTACCCTCATTTTGTTTTTCAGAGATGTTTGTTTTGTTTTTGGGGCATATACCCCTTACTATTTACCCATTTCAAAATCTAATAGTATGTTTGGATTCAGGAGAAAAATAGCTTTAATTTGATATCTCACTTGAGTAGATAACATTAGAATTAAAAAAATATTAACGTTAATTTTTGTGTCTCAAATTATCAACTGTTGTGCGAGACCCAGTTGTAAATTGAGTACTTTGTAAATATAATGCAGTTTAAAACAGCTACTGTGGCAGACCTATCTGACTAATCAAATTACTAGCACAAATAATGTTCCCATTAGATATGATATCTATGAGATATCAACGGTAATCAAGGGGCAGTCATTTAAAAGTTTTGAATAGCATTTTTTAATATAAAAAAGGAATTGATATTAGCGTGTATACTGAATATTTTAGGAGTTTTATGATCTCCTCTTCAGAGTAATATTCTGTTATTTGGAGTAAATGAGCAAAAAATTTATAAAAACATTTACACATTTAACCATTTGATTAGTGATTATTTCTTTACCCTGTTAGGCTAAAAAATTAAAATGAGTCTTTTAAGGAAAAATGTTTTATAATATTATTATTATTTTGCTACACTTATTACTATTATTGTAACTCAGTTACACATTCACTAAACCACTATTTGATAAATTGATAAACTGAATTTTTCACTTTCATCGTCACAGCTATTATCATTTAGGCTGAAAGAATTAAAAAACTATCCAATTTTGTCCACTGATAAAACTTTTACTCTTAGCCTAAGTAGCTAAATATAAATAAACAATGAAATAACAGAAACATAACAGAACAAGTAAACCATATGAAAATATAAACAACACTACTTATTGGGTTATGTTAAAAAAAAAAAAAATGACAATAAAAGTGTGCAGGAATGAAATAACAACACTTGACGACTGACAGGATTTTAGTGATCAGCATGTGCCACATGATTTTGTAAGCTATAAAACTGATCAAATGATGAAACTCCTACTATCTAGCAGATATTAGTTGAACTGGAACTAGAAACCATAATATAGATAATAACACTCCATGAACTAAAATAGTAGTACTATTTTAGTGAAGACACCAAACACAAACAGTGCAGTGCAACGGTCTTTGGGCCAGCGACCAGTCACTATACCCTGTGCGGTGCTACTGAACAATGGATTAATGATTGGAAATCGATATACAAGGGAGTTGTATTTTGTTTACATGTACAGGTGGTGTTGACCCTCAACCCACCTATATAAACAGAAGTAATTTGCCAATAGCATAGGGAAAGCCCAGCTTCATAAACTGTTGTTCCTCAGTTCGATCTTAACCCTTTGAGGACAACGGGCCGATCTGACGGCCCATCGCGTTTTACCGCCGAGGACTAGCGGGAGGACAATCGATGTGTTGGTCCGTGAAATTTTTGCTGTTGAGGACGATGGGCCGATCCGACGGCCTGCCAGGACGCGCTTAGTTATTGTCGTGTAATTACTTTTGTAGTCATCAAAAACACTTTGTATGAATGTAAAACTGTTCTAAATGAGTTGATATAAGTGTGTAAACCATTAATATATATTTTATTTATTAAATACCTTCGTCTAGTGATCCTTCATTGGTCATTTAACCGACCGGTTTCGCTACTATTTATTTAATTAATATATATACATATACCGAACTTATAATGACGTAAAATATTGTTACTCTTAGGAATGAATCAGCTGATCGTACATATCGATGATAATTGAGAACTGTCAGTAGAGTAGAGTTGTGTTGAGTCAAGGTTATTTACTGGTGTTGTTTTAGTTCACTTTAGTCATTTATAAATGTTTAGTTTTGTAATATAATTAGTTTTTATAGTGTTCATAGTGTTATTATTTGAGTTTCATTTGATTATATGTAATAATGGATCCCGATAAATTACGAACTAGTAAATTGGATAGATGCCTTTATGAAACTGACTCAGACTATGTAAATGATTCTTCTGGAGATTTATATGACGACGATACTGACAATGACCCGAAGTACGATCCCCTTGGACCTTCAACTTCAACTCGTTTCAATAACGCCACTATTGAGTAACAATGATTCATCATCAGACAGTGATGCACCTAGGGATTTTTGCGTATGACTGTATTCTGTTAATTAGCTCTAACTTTTTTTATTATTATTATATTTTGATAAAATTTGCTACAAATGTTCATTTTTAAATTCTAAACAAAATGAAAAAGGTTCCAACAGTTAAATGTTTCTAGTTTATGCTCCAGGGGAAGCCAAGCTTGAAATTTAATTTGTAGTTTTTAATTTTTGTATATATAATCTTAAACATAATATACTATACTTGACACTAACCCACTGTAAAATTTTTTCTATAAAGTGTAAGTATTTTTAAAGATTTTAGTGGAAAAATTATTTAAATATCTTATATATTACTATAGTTACAAAATTTTCTTTGAATGTCTGCAAAATCGCATATTTGAGCGCGGTCTTTTTCACATAGAACTTTTCAAAAGTAATAAAAAATTTTTTTGCACAGACAGAAAAATGTTCAAAAATTGTACGGTCCTCAAAGGGTTAATCATTAAAAATGTTTTAAGGTATCAACTGATAAACACCAGCTGTTCGTATCATTGGGCTATTTATTAATGACACCTTCTAAAAAATAGTACATACCTTAGTTTGTAACTTTAACTAAATTTGCTCATATACACTCATCACATTCATTTGAAATCCATATTTGCCAACATCTTGGTGATAGCATCTTAGTTATAAAGAAAAGTGGTAATATCCACTCACTTATATATATAAAGAGGTATTGACCCACTCACCTTCTCTACCAAAGTGTGTGAAATTGACCCTCCTGTCCATCCCTATCATATTATATATTGTGCAAGTTACATGTGCATATAGTATTGTAAAATGTAATTTAATATGTTACATGCAATTCAGACAATGACTACGTGATAATTTGACTTTACGATAAATATTCAATATTTTTAAAACCAGTACACAAAACTATTGTACAATCTCTAATATTTGTAGTTCCAAGTTCACCAACTTATAACAATTTACTGACTAGTCAAATTTAATTTCTGTACAAAGAACTAAAGATAGGTCACTATCATAGTAGTTTGATCGAAATCAGGTTTTTTCAGATTATGCCAATTAGAGATTTGTCCTTTGGTTAGCGAAGACAAAGCTTCCTACATATTTGTATATACCTTCTCGGCACACTTATACTATCCTGCTCTCTTCTCTCCTCCACCCTCTCTTTTTCCCTGTCATCTCAAATCTGCCCTCCCTTCCTATTTGATTTTATACCAAAATAGTTGGATATATTTTACAATAAATTAAAACCGTACCAGTGCATCCTTCCTTGGGGTCATTTGATACTCTGAAAACTTGGGGATGAGGAGATTTTTCATGCTGGTAAAAAGTAACCTCAAGCTCCCCAAACCATTTACTTATCTCCACTTGCCGATCTCCAGTTATTACTCCTTGGTCTTTGAACACTAACAATCGGTGATCAGTTACATCTTTCTTTATTTGCTTTATAACTGAAACACAAAGTAAAATTGATAATGTTTCACATGATTTAATATAGCATGTAAGTTATATTATTTTTTTATATGAACACAATACTAAACAGAATATAGGAAATTTAGATAAATAATATTGACATGATTTAAATAAATAGTTCCAAAGAATTGGCATAAACTTTTTCCCATATTAAACACTAAAAAAAATAAAAACTTTGAAAATTACCATTTTAATTCCCAAATATGTTTATTTGCCATAGCTAAAAAAACTATTCAGGTTAGAGATATGCAGTTTATATTCAAATATTTTAAATTGTAATTCACAGCTTTCCTGAAAATTGAATTGGAATCATTAGAGCCGTTTTTGAAAAAATTACATTTTTGTACAATTTTGCCCATAAAAAAAATAAAATTTCAAAAAAGTGAAAAAATGGTCTGGAGATATTAGATATATATACCTACGTAGCAAATTTCATAAAAATTGATCCATCCGTTTGATCTCCAGCGAACTGCACATACACAAATACGGATAGACACCAAAATTGTTTTTTGAAAAAACCACTTTTTTGAATTCAGGGGACACTAATTTAAATTTTAAAACTCTAGTACAAAAGTTTTTTTTACGATCACAATACTTTCTCTATGCTAACGCATATGGGACAAAGTAAAAAGAGTCTTTTTATGGGCATGAGAATTTCAGAAAATAAATTAACTACACATAGGCCAATAGCAGAAAACGGCAGAAACCGATAACATTTTCCATTTGTATTGAAACAAAAATCTAACAATAGAGGATTTAGAAGAGAAAACAGATATTCTTAAAAATCTGAGAGCTTAAAATGTTAAAGCTAACAGCTAGGAAAATTATTGAGTTTTTTAGACGCCAAAAGAAATGCGATACAATAGGATAAAGGAACATCAATCAAATATATGAAGGAATACAGAGGAAATATGAAAGACATAGCTTTCAATTTTCTATTGTGAGTGACTATCTGGATATGCATAACCACACAGGAACCAGAAGGAAACAGAGGTTGTATTCAATTAAGTGCTAAATTTGTGTTTGATTGAGTGCTCAAATCGAGTTAGCGTGTTGAGTAATTAGTTCTCCATTTTGCTAGCACCCTGTCAGTTCCTTTCTTATTCCCCCAAAATACTCAAGGATAAATGGGGTAGTAATTACTTTAGATTTAAAAAGATGTACATTAGTTGTAATCTGTTGGTACCTCCCATTGAGGCATTCGCTGCGATCATAAAAAAGTCACCTGTTTATTTTTCTCTATGGCGTAACACAATGGATTAAATAAGTGTAGTCACACAACAACTTTCTGCTGCATTTGTTCACCGTTTTTTACAGTTTCATCCACTATTGGGAATGCTTATATGGAAGCTCCTCGTAGATATATTGATAACCACTAAGAACTATTTCTGTAAATCTTTCATAAAAGAAACCCTGCTGAATGTGACACTAGTTTTAGTATCTAATAAATAATTGGATAATGACACCTTAAATCTGTTGAAAAGAATTCTAAACTGGCTAAACCATATATTTAATATAATATGTAATTCTGATTTATTTTCTTTTTGAAAATTAAAACATAGTTCCGGTTATTTTTTCCTTAACTACAGCGCTATCAATTCACTACTTATTTCATCACTTTCATCAATAATGCTATATCATTTTTCTTCTTGTAGATACATACAGGAAACTATAGACCTTCAGATAACTTAACAGCTTCAGCTAAAATTTTTAGATATTCAGTTAACAGAAAAGTCTCAGATTTGTTCCAATTAATTTTAACTGCTTATATAAAATGCTTAGAAATCTAGTGATAGAATAAGAAATAGGAGCAAGTGAAGGATAAGGACAAGTAGTACAGACCACATTTAATATATTTTTTAATAGCCTATTCAATTTTGCATGCTCAAGGATATGCTAAGCTGTTTCTAAAATATGTCCAAACAACGGACTTTGTTATAAGTCTGGTTAACTAAAACTAGGCTTATTTGGGAAATTTAAATTAAACACTGTTGTAAAACATACTGAACCTAAGCCTAATAGAAATGTTAGCATAAAACACACATGACCTAAGTAAGATTAAATTAATGAGAATCGACATATATATAATTATTGAAAAATCGTATAATCTAAAGAATGATAAAAATCTTACCTTAAGCCATCCTGTACAATAAGTTACGTATGTATCACAAAAAGGTTTACCATTCAAATAAATAAATAATTTAGTATTTTATTAGGTCTGTTAGTTAAAATATAAAGTTTTCCTATTTACAGATAGATACCGAATTTTTCACAGTTTAAAACAGCCTCCTACAATGATTTTAAAACTCGTTTTATACTTAGGCCTACCACTTAGGGACTACACAATAAATCAAGGTTCTAAAAAGTTCATGGTTTAGGACCACCAATATTTTATTTCAAAAAGAGCATTGAGGGTAGGTCTGCTCTACTTGTGAAGTGTTTTGCTCTGATCACAGTTAACGTATAGGGCTAGAAAGTGTTTCAAAATTGGACCAGTATAATCACGTTGACAACTAAAAAGGTTAGGAAGGCTGAAAGTTACAGTTCTCAAAACTATATCGTATCATGCCAGAACGGTACTTACTCTAATCAAACAGGATGACATGGAGATCACGTTTCTCATCTGTCTTTTCTGATTAAACCCTCCTACTACTACGTACGACTATGGACTAAATGATACAATACCTAAAATCTCTATCACAGCTACACTGGTTGAGCGGAAGCTTAGGTCTCTTAACCCTAATAAAAGTGCTGGACCGGATAAAATTTCGCCTATCATACTTGACCATTGTGCATCTGTACTTGCACCTCACTTGGACGTTCTTTTCTCTGACCTAATTGCTAAAGGTATTTTTCCTACCTTTTTGAAACAAAGATTTGTCATTCCGTTCTATAAATCAGGGGATAGGTGCAATGCTAAGAACTATAGGCAGAATGTTATACAACCAGCCCTTGCTAAAGTGTTAGGAAGTATAGTTCTGGATCATCTTATATTCTACCTAAAAAAGTACATAGTAACTGAACAGCATGGCTTTCTGCAGGGAAGATCAAAGGTAACAAACCTCCTATGTTATCAAGAATTTGTTACGTCTGCATTCATGTGCTCCAGCCAGGTGAATTGTCTTCACTTGGACTTTGCTAAAGCCTTTGACAGGGTACAACGACTCCTGATTGCTAAGCTTGTAAGCTTGAGTGTTATGGTGTTGGAGCTTCTCTTCTTTGCTGGTTGGAGAGTTACTTGAGTGGAAGAAGTTTGATTGTGAAGTGTGATGGAGCCATATCTGCTCCCTTTCCTGTCTTGTCTCAGGGCTCACACCTTGGTCCCCTTCTCTTCCATCTATTTATTAACGACATTGGAAGAGTCATTTTCACTAAGTTCCTGATGTTTGCAGATTATTTAAAGATATTTACGCAAGTTCACTCTGTTCAGGATCACGGGGATCTTCAAAATACACTTCACAATTAATTGTCCTGTGGTGTAAGAAAAATGCAATGAACCTAAACTGTTTCCAAGTGCAGTGTGATGTCGTTTAAGAGGGAATCCAACTTCATTGTGTTCAATTACAACATTGAAGGGAATTCACTTCCTAGAGTGATCAATATGAGGGACCTTGGAATCATCATGTCACCATCTCTTAGTCCTTTTGAACATCTTTTGCACATAACGGCTAGAGCATGCAAACTTTTGGGATTTATCTTTAGATCCACCAGGGGTTTTCGCATGCAAAATGGTGTAATCCGTAGAAAGAATAAATAAATAAACAAATAGGCTATCCAACAACTCCCACTCATAACAAACACAATTTTTTAAAAAACATTACTCTAACCTAACTAGCTATTTCTCAGGGGTAACACACAAAACACAATGGTAATTTGCAAGTGATCAGGTTTAAATTCTGCACAATTTAACACTGCAACTGATGCTATTGCACTGTGCAATACATTCACGCTACTTAACACATTCGCTGCGTAAAATTCACCAATTGGATGTCGGGGGTGCGGAAAATCTTTATTACATGAAAACTTACCTTTAGGTGTATGAAGTTGATTGAAGTTGGTAATAGCCTGATTCTTTGACGTTTTCCTTGTAGAAATGACGTCATAAGTTTGGCACCCACCGGTGGGAGCGCAGCACCTAGCGCTCGATCACCGATGTTTGACCCACACAAAATCGCTTGGAATGTCGTTTTATTGTACAAAACCTCCTTTTTTATGTAAAATACTTGGTAGTTCAGTACCTCAGTGGTCAAAATACCTCAGTAAAATGAAATGACGTCATAAGTTTGGCACCCACCGGTGGGGGCGCAGCACCTAGCGCTCGATCACCGTTGTTTGACCCACACAAAATCACTTGGAATGTCGTTTTATTGTACAAAACCTCCTTTTTTATGTAAAAATACTTGGTAGTTCAGTACCTCAGTGGTCAAAATACCTCAGTAAAATACTTCAGTAGTCAAAATATAGCCCGACACAATTTCCAGAGTTCGGCAGTAAAATAATCTTCAAAATACACACAAATAATTTAGTCACAATAATTCTAGTTCACATATTCTAGTTCTAAGGTTTAATAGTTTAATAATATAGTTTAATAAGGTTTAATAGTTTTTAAGGTAAAATTTATATTATCATAATATCATATGACACTATTCTTGGTATACTATGCAAACTTTGAATGAAGAATATTTGAATTGAATTGAAAAAAGCCCTGGCTGTTGGGCTATTAATAAATTGCCCTTTCTGAGGAACAGTCGAACTCAGATAGTAACCAGACTACACTCATCCTACACTCATCTAACCATTCATATTCGCCTTAAAATACCAACATCGTTGTGTCGGCGTCTCATATATAAAAAAAAAAAAATAAATAAAAAAAAAAATAAAATTAAAATATTGAAATATATGTACAGACAGTAATACAATATATACACACTCAACACAAAGCACCAGGAATATAACTATAAGTATTAGTCTATAAGAACAGCATGAAACAGTACGCACCCTCCCGTGGGGGCTCAGCTATATGGTAGAGGTCGTAGAACTCGAAACTAACAACGCGGCAAGTAAGGTTAGGTTACTAGGCAAGGAAGCGAGGTGGAACAAAACAAATACAACGAATGGCTGGGCCAGTCTGGGCTTTCTAGTAAACAGCGTACTCTGCCCCCACCGGTGGGTGTGCCGTGGTTCGGATACAGACCCTGCCCCCACGGGTGGGGGCAGCCGCAGCGAATGTGTTAATAGTGATGCTATCGCACTGTGCGATACATTTAATTTACCGTAATTACAGCAAAACATTATGCGCAATAATTGCATACTTTGAACAGTAATGGAAAGGATAGATTCCTCTTTCCACTTGTGTAATTTGAAACAATATTCATAAATCTTTGGACCAGTGTGAGAGAAATATAACCAAATGTTTGTATTTGCTGAGCGTTTGAGATAGTAACCTTACACTGCTACTCAACGCAGTATTGTTTTGAAGTGTAATACATTTTAAATGCATGTAATTGGTTATGGTTGTTATAGTGCTTTATTGTTTATTTTAGCTCTTATCACGAGAGTACTATTAGACGCTATGATATTATTATAACGTCAGTTGATGAAGATAGTGACATTAGTGGAAGGTGATGTTTCTAGCAGCATTGAAAATTTGTAGTAGTCTTTTGTATGTGAATATATCATATTTTTCATTGTTGTAATTATATCACCTATGCCTATTAAGCATTTGCTTCTCATATTACTTGTGCCAAAGGTAACATTTATGGACATATTTTTCCTCAAGCAATGTGTACATTTTGTACCTAATTGGACAAAATTTGACCTATGCACTATGTTTTGGTATTTCAGCTTTAAACATTTTTTTTCTAAAAGTGCAAATGTGTCTGATATTATTTTATTCAGAATAGGATTTAGAAAATTTTGTTTTTATTCATCTGTATTATGTGACTATTCATAGTGCTAAAAAAATTTGTCAGACTTTTAAGAAGCCTGGATTTTTTTAGTAGGCTACTGGAATGTTTCTACATTTTATATTATCTTATAAAGCATACTTACGTGAACAGTTTGATATATGGTATTTGAATAGTTTTTTATATTTTTTGTAAATTATTAAAGCTAACCTTGCAAATCGCAGTAGCCTATTAATGAAAAGTAATTTATCATTATTTGAAGGGCTAAGAACACACATAATATCTTTCAGCCCAAATTTTAAATTTACCTTGTTTTTCTCAATGCAATTACATACTTAGACATCAAACAAATAACTGAAATTGATTCGAAAAACACTTATAATTACCTAAATTACTCTACATGACCTATTTTACCAATAACATAGGGCCTACCTTCAGGTCTGTTCTCAATTTTTAAGTCCACTCCTCTCACTTCGCATCCTAACTTAATTGGTGATATCTTGTAGTATGATGCCATTCTTCTGAAATATCTAGATAAATTTTTCATGCCATCATGAAATTGTAAAAATGTACGTACTTATATAACTTGGAAGCCAGTTCCTTATCATTATAACCTATCCTGAGTCAATATAACAATTCTCTATCAGCTTGACAGCATCGAGGTTAATCCAACATCCAAGTCCTTTAACTCCTTTTCTCTCTGCTCTGTAGCCACTTCTATTATACTTTATACTAGAAGGTCTATGGTAGAATTATATTACAGTATATCTAGAATAATAACATGTAAAAAAGTAGGAAATATGTGCAGATGTCCCGTAAAGTGTAAAGAAGTATATAATCAAGGGTGTAATGAAAAAATAAGTTATGAAAAAAATATTTAATTAATTGTTGGATATGGGTAATTTTAATCTTCAAAATGATTATTTATTTGGATTCATTGAAAAAGTGCCGATCAAGCGAAGGTACTTCAAGCATAGACCTTCTATTATAGGTATAATCACTCAAGTTGGGATATGTCATACCTATCTTCAAGTCAGGAGATCCCAGTGATGTTACTAATTATAGACCTATCACAATATTGTCCTCTATAGCCAAAGTTTTTGAGAGCTTATTGCTGGATAAAATTGGTGCCTCATTACGATCCATGATTCCTGACATTCAGCATGGTTTTTACCCCGGCCGCTCAGTGTCAACCAACCTGGTTCTTTTCCAGGAGCATGTATTAGACGCCATTACTAGATCAAGCCAGATAGATGCTATCTACATCGACTTTGCAAAGGCATTTGACCGCGTCGATCACACTATATTATTAAAGAAGATGAGCGGGTACGGAATTATTGGCCCTCTTCTTGACTGGTTTTCATCGTATCTCACAGACAGAAGATTAGTGGTTAGATGGGAGTCTGCGCAGTCAGAAGAATTGGTGTCTACATCTGGTGTTCCGCAGGGATCTCATCTGGGACCATACTTATTTAGTCTTTTCATGTCGGATGTGGTGGATTGTCTTCATACTGGGGTCCTGATGCTGGCAGACGACATTAAACTGTTCCATGAGGTTGTGGGGTTGGAGGACTGTTTACTTCTCCAGGAGGACATCCACAACTTGGAAGCATGGTGCCTTGAAAATTGTATGTCCATTAATAAGAAGAAATGCTTTCTTATATCGTTCTGTAGGAGGAAGTCCACACTGGAATTTGAATACGAGCTTGGGGGTGTTTTGGTGAAGAGAGTATCTGTCATTCGCGACCTTGGTGTTCTGCTGGCATCGGATCTGTCAAGGGCACATCAAGTTAATGAGTTGTTGAGTCGAGCAAATCGCCTTCTTGGATTTATTATTCGATCAACCAGGGGCATATCAAGCACAAAGGCATTAAGCGCTATCTTCTGCTGCTTGGTCAGGCAAGTCTTGGAATTTGCTTCGGTGGCCTGGACACCTTATCAGGCTGGACAAATTGAAGCTCTTCAGCGTGTTCAGAACAAATTTGTTCGAATGGTTGGAGTTCGGCTGGGAACCCCCTTCAGAGAGGTTAATGTTGCTGTCTTAGCCTCAGAAATGGGATTGTCTGGCCTGGAGGATAGACGTAAAGTTTTGGACGTACTATTCCTCTACAAACTGCTCTCAGGCGCCATTGACTGTCCTCAACTCCTTCAGAGGATACATATTCGTGCACCACTTATGGCCACCAGATCACAAGAATTGTTTGGTAGAGGGCAGCATTCTACCTCATACAGCCAGAACAGTTGTTTGGCACGGATACAGAGGATTGGATGCAGCGTATCTAGTGAAGTTGACTTTTTTGACATGAAGCTTCCCTCATTTAAAAGAGTTGTCAAAATATTTTTTCTGGGGGATAATTGATGTTGATTGTCTTTGTTGATATTGAATCTCTTTTGTGCTTTTTGAGTTTTTCATTAATGTAATTTCTTTTCATAGCTTTGTCAGCATTGATGAAACTATAGTATTTCTATATCTAGAGTATATTTTATAGTATTGATGTTGGTTAACTTAATTTTTTTTATTGTTATAATTTTTGTTCTTAATTAGCTTTTAGCAATATTGTAGCCTTAGATCTGTGTTCTTATTATATAGTTTACAACAAGTGTATATGTTAGTATGATTTAGTATTATTCCGTAGTATATCATATTAGTATTAGAAATTGTTTTATTATATATATATATGTATATGTGTGTATTGTGTATGTATATATATATACGTATGTATATATGTGCATATGTGTATACGTGTGTTTATATGTATGTGTGTGTGTGTGTGTGTATTCTTATATATATATTCTTATGTGTGTATTTTTGTATACTTTGTAATAGCCTTAATTTTGCCATATTGATATTGTATTGTTTTAACAAAATGGTGTAACCGTTGGAATTTAAATAAATAAATAAATAAATAAATAATAGGTCTATGCTTCAAGAGCCCAAAGGGATCCCACAAACAAAATACTTTTGTGTTTAAAATAAAACTAATTGGTGATTATTTAAGACTTTGTAAGAAGTCTTTTATGACCATTCATGGGTTGCAAAACTCCAAAGGTAGAGTGAATAGTACTATAAAGAAAATTAAGTCTAATGATAATTGAGATTAACAAAGTACAAGTCATCATAAAACTCCTATTGATCAGTAAACGGTGCTCATTAACACATTAAATATGTGCACTAATAATATCAGTTGCACTACAGTAGTTATTCAGATTGTGACAGCTACAGATTACTAGTTCAGCTTTTGTGAAGAACGGAATAAACCAACAGTCAGTGAGGATAAATAGAGAATGATATTATGTACGGAATATAACACAGGACTAAAATTCCCACATTATGACTTATGCAATGTGTGTGATAGGTTGGAAATTATCATAGAGGATTCTAGTGTAAGTGAAACTGAACAAAATAAAGTTAAACAAGAAAAAGAACTTCATTAGAGTAGTTTGAGAGAAGCATTAAAGAATTTCACAGCTAAAAGACGTAATAAAGATGTAATTACAGTTGATTTAAAGGAAACTCTCCCCACTCCAAAACTATCTAATGGACTAGTATTTAACTGTAGGTAACATCGGCCCCATAATGTAGGTATGCATAAAGGTGGCAAGGGACAAGGGTACATATTCTTATGGAATGAGTCAATGGCAAAAAGGGGCAGTGATGAAATTGGGAGCTGTATATTAAAATACTGTCGGTAGCAGATGTTTGAGCCAAGAGACTGGTGATTTCCAGTGACAATTACCGTACTGTAGCCAGAATAA
The DNA here is from genome assembly GCA_035578905.1 of Stictocephala bisonia. Classification (NCBI taxonomy): domain Eukaryota; kingdom Metazoa; phylum Arthropoda; class Insecta; order Hemiptera; family Membracidae; genus Stictocephala; species Stictocephala bisonia. The sequence goes on along the minus strand of JAQJVL010001415.1, from coordinate 41,188 downwards.
GAACTGGAATATGATATCAATCTGGCCACACTTGGTTATATTTGAAGACATTGAACACTACTTTATCATAACTGGTCACACTTTCCCTCAGATTGAGACTTTGCTAAAAGAAAAATAGCATACGAAAAATGCCAAAACATTGGAGAAAAGTGGAAAAAAACAAAAGTTCATTGTAACAATGATGACATATCAAGATTTTCTAAACTTAACAAAGCTACAAGAAAATTTTAACACAAAACACAAATGTTGAGCTAATAATGAAACTCGTCTAAAATTTTCTTAAGCTCTTTAATTACTTCTGATTTTAAGCTAAAAACATGAAATGGAAATTAAACTCAAAATGAATAAGGAATTTCTAAAATTGAATTTACACAAACAAAGTAGATCATCCCTTTCTATTATTCACTTGAAGGATAGTGAGCCGAACAATATTAATAAAACAAATTGGATTATGTTAAGACTCTTCTGAAGTACATTCCTCCTTTGCACCATAACTACTACAACAATCTACTTCCAGATGTAGAAAGTGAAGGAAATGAAGACATTAATGTTGAATAAGAGATAAACATTATTTAATTTTTTAATCAAATCAATGTTAGCTTTTGTAGCAACATGTTTTAATCAATGTTACAACAAATAAACTTAACTCAAATTATTAGTGTGTTTATTTTTGGGAAACAAAATGCTAAACATAATTTTTTTCATGTTTTAAGATACATACATTTGTTTAAAAAGAAATTACCAGTACTTAAAGTGAACGTCCTAGCTATTTCAATACATTAATACCTTACCTAAAAACTAAGAAACTCTATTTTGTTGTTGTTATTCAATTATAATTTATGAATTTAGTCAAAGTTAAAATATCGAATATGTCAAAACTTTGGATGTAATGGTTGGCAATATATTGCCCTGACCACTTCAAATAAAGGAACCATATTGCTTTTTAAAAATGATCAGTCACATTTCATCTGGTTAAAACATAAATTATATAACATGAATAAACAAATGAACAAAAAGTTTATTTCCAATAACAAAAACTAATTTGGTACAAAAATTACCTTGTACTAATTACACTTATAATAACTGGTCCTGATTATAATAACAGGGCCAGTTATAATGATGATGTAACTGATCTTATAACTTTGTGTAATTGCTCATTACTTTCCTAATATTTATTAAAGTTTATATTTATTATAAATGTAGAGTTTATGCACAAAATTAAGCTTACAGAAATATTAGTATTGCATATACCTAAACATAAAATTATTGTATTGTTTTATATTCTTCATATTACTTTTTGCCCATTGTAATTATTTTTAAGTATCACAATATTTTCAGTTTAAAACTACTCAGAAATGTATTTTTGTATAAATAAATATTTTGAGTCTATGAATATTTATTAACTTATTTTACACACAATAAAGAAATAGATATTTATAAAATTACACTTTTCTGTTCCTTTAAAATTTGTCACATTTGAAAAGGGAGATCCATCCTACGATTAAAGTATTTACTGGCCCTATATATTTTTATGTACAAGTAAAAATAATGTGTAAAGCTCCTGGATGTCACGACAGTCGGATATATCCTAAATAATTCTGACCTCAAGCTTTCATTCACTTGACTAATACTGTAACGATGTTGTATTGAGAGGGTAAAAAACACATACATTTAAAATTAAACAATATAATGAAAATGTATTTAATGGATCCTAAATTTATAAAAAATAAATCTCATGCAACCAAACAAATTATTGAAGTTTTAAATTTCATTGCACTAACGTGCCAATTACTGGACCTAAATTTAAAAATGTGTAAACTTTGATAAATATTATTTTACTTCTACACAATTTTTAAACTATAACTACATTGTATAGGGCCTAGCAAGCATAAAAACTGTACACATTGTAGCAAGAACAATTTGCAACACATAAACAAAAAACTGAATCAAAAACTACTTAATTTTAAACTGGATCAAAATGACCAAAAAGGTTGCTACTAAGCCTGCAATAGAAGTCAGTATATGACGTTGAATCGGGAAGAAACCAAGAGCGGAGATTCTTGCATTGTGGTGCTGCAACTGAAGAAGGAATATTTTAAGTTCACTTCTTACTTCCGGATCCTCTTCCTTACTCATGTACCTGCAAATGAGTGGGGCGATTTCCTCAGCGGCGTTGGTGATATTGTCACTTGGCCAGACCAGGATTAATAAGTATGTGATTTGAACAAAGGCATCCAACATTATCAAGAATAAGGCCATCATACTATGGTCGTTCCTTTTTGAAATCAAAACCAACTTGAACAGCGAAACTGTGATGCATATTAATGAGAAATAAACAGCAGCTAGAAGTTGTTGATTAAAGAAAGAGTTTGCCTTTCGCACAGTATCACAAAGTTCCCCATACATTACTGCCAAAGACCTGATTTTGTAAGCAGATAACATTTTGACTCTTATCGGTTTGACAGTCAATTTACCTTGATGGTCTCTAGGTTCATAACAGCGCCATTCCATTTCCTGTTGCAACTCATTGCTGATAGTTCGGAAGTATTCTGCAGAAACTTCACAGATGTGGTGAAATTGCCAGTATATCGCCATTTGAGGAAATCTTCCTATGTAATTAAGGATAAAGATTGTCTTTCCCACGCAGAAGTTTGAAAAGTTTATTCTAGTCAATGATCTCATCGATATTATCATTGATATTAAGATCATTACTCGTGCTTCAATATCAATACTTTTATTTTTTGTTGATTTGTGAAACAAGTCATTGTATTTTTGTAGGTTAGAATATACACTTATTAATTCATCCAGATTGTTTGTGATACTGATGAAGTTAACCACTACTAAGAGTTGAAAAGAGCCACGTTCTAGGATAGAGACAACCTCTCGACCGGACGTCATAAATTCTTTCATATCACAAAAATTTGATAGTGACACAAATAGAATACTGAAAGAAATCAATGTTTGAACGCAAACAACCAACAAACTAACAGTATATAATTTTGGACAGGCTTGAAACACTCTCTCTCCTCCAGACAAATTGTGTAATCTTGCTGGGAAAATTCCAACCCACTGGAAAATCCGACACATTCCTCTCGGTAAGACGTCCATTTTGGTTTTAAGAGGACAGTGTGTAGTGTTTCGTTTTTACAATGTAGACAGTCTAAGCATAGCAAAGTGGTTTGCCTGCAAATTATATTAGTATTCTGGCATTATTCCTTTAAATGTAACATCCACAATTTTAAAATAAAGAATTTTCATGATTTGTTTTCATTGCCAGTTTCTATAACAGAGTTTAATCTGTCTGAGCCATCACACTTTGCTTTTGTAAAGACAAACTATTCATTATTCTGAAATAAATCAACAAAAACATGCACAGTTCAAATAATTTCTGGCAGTAAATAAAAACCAATAAGGCAACATTGTTGGCTGTTTTATTCATTGTATATTGTATTTTACAATAATTTTAATGATTATTTGCATTGCAATGTAAACCTTGAAGACTAGATTTTACTAACGTCACAACGATGTCTTTTATTTAACTGACAGTTTATTTTCTCTGACTGTTTATCTTCACGGCAGGTTGGATACTCAAAAATGTAATTGCTGTCCTCGTCATTGAAATAAACCTAACATATTTTGATAAGAAAATATTGAAAACCTATCTTACTTTGCTAAAGTAAAAATATATATTTTAATTGTCTTCTTAAAAAATTAAAGTTGGGATCGTATGAGCCCTTTTATAATAAACAATAATGTAACAAAAAAGGGGGATTCGATATACAATAAAAAATATAACATTATTTCCAAAAATCTAATTTTAAATAAATGAAAACATTATGATAATTAATAATGTTTCAGCATGCAAATATGTAATGAAGGAAATACATCGTAGCTTTATGAACGCTTTCTATAATGCGTATATACATTGGCCAAACATGAATATATTTAACTTTAAAAGAAAAGTTTAAAAAGAATTTACAAAATAATTATTAAGATTAAGATGATATGTTTTAGTACTTCCTAAATGTACATCATCAAAATGTCTTCAAAAGAAATAATGGTCATAAAGTATACAAGACCATTGTGTAAACACGCCAAAGAAAGATTAGGGAAGCAAACGTTGTGGTTATCTGCACATGATTAGCATTTGACTTAATAATGAGACTCTAAAATCCCTCAAAAGCCCTTTTTCAAATAAGTTCAAATTAAATTTTAACAATTTTAAAGACGCTACAAATAAGCCATCTTGCATTTCCTACTCACAGCTTTGTTTCTCATTCCATTCAGTGACAGAGTTCTATCATTTAACAGAAATGCTACATATATATTTTACTGTAGAAAGTCTCATTACTGGCCCAGTGGTTCTATTGGAACATCATTATCATAAGTTCATAATATTTTACTTTCTCCCGTAAGCGTTACAATACAGAAAGTATTGTGATTGTCCAAAAAAGTTTTTTACAAGTTGGTGAAAAAACCATTTTAGAGTCCCATGAACCCAAAAAAGTGTTTTTTTGGAAAAAAAATTATGGTGTCTGTCCGTATGTCTGACTGTATGTGCACTTCACTGGAGACCAAATGGATGGATACATTTTTATGAAATTTCAATCAATCAATCAAACTTTATTGCCATATAATACAATTAGTACATGGGCAGGAGTCAATTATTCTAGTGTACAATACTGTACATAGAATACATACATATATATATTCCTAGAATTATAATTACAACATTAACTATTAATTACTTTGCAGAAACTCATTTATATTATAATATGCTTCACTCAAAAGTAAGCCTTTAAGTCTGGTTTTAAAAGGTTTTGCATCCATTTTAATTTTTAACAAATGTGATCTCACACACTAACATTTGGAATGTAGGTGTATTTAGCCAATATCTCCAGAACATTTTTTTAAATTTTAGTTTTTTTTTATTTTTATGGGAAAAAACATACAAAAATTGAATTTTCTCAAAAATCGCTCTACCGATTTTGAATAAATGTACAGGAAAGATGTGGATTACAATTAAAAATATTTTAGTAAAAACTTGACTGGTTTTTTATTTATAGCAAAAAAATTATTTGGAAATCAAACTGGTAATTTCCGAAGTGTTGATTTTTGTAGGGTTTATTATGAGGAAAAGTTTGTTCCAACTCTTAGGATCCATTGGTAAGTTCATTATATTTTTCCATTGCTGAAATTGACTTATAAAATCAAATTCAAACTACAGGTGTTTTATTACACAGATGAATGTTGTATATTTAATTGTATCGACATGGTTACAGAAATATACAGTAGATGAAATCTTATACAATCAGATTCATAAGTGATATATAAACAGTACTTAAAATGTATTTATTTATTTTTTATTCTTAACGTTTAAACACTTTCACTAATGTTCTGAGGATATACTGTACAATATTGGTTTATCTTTATATCATAATAAACTATTTATTTCAATTGATACTTAAAGGATTTTATTCCTTTAAATAGCATAACTTTAATTATATTTTCAGCAATTATAGGACAAATCATGCACATGTCAGAACAATTATGATACCTCTTACAATTATAGGACAAATCATGCGCATGTCAGAACAATTATGATATCTCTTACAATTTGTCAATAATTTATCAACTACCCTACAAACAATGAGCAGATCCTACTAAGTATGTTACAATAGTGTCCGTTAGACAATAAACTACATTAATCATATTGAATTTGGATCAAGATGACCAAATATGTAGTTACTGAGCCTGCAATAGAAGTCAGTATATGACGGTGGATCGGGAAGAAACCAAGAGCGGAGAATCTTGCATTGTGGTGCAGCAACTGAAGAAGGAATATTTCTAGCTCATTCCTCACTTCTGAGTCCATTTCCTTATTCATATACCTGCAGATAACCGGAGCAGTTTCTTCAGCAGCATTTGTGACATCATCACTGGTCCAGATGAGCATTAAAAGTTGTAGTAAATGAAAACAAGCCCAAATCACTTGTGCGTTTGCCAATAAACCTTCATTATTACTTAGAAAGACAATGAGCCTATGGAGGGCGAATACAATACTAAGAAACAAATGAAATATGGCAAAGATAAGTTGTTGATTGAAGAATGAGTTGACTTTTTGCACTATGTCACAAAGTTGCCAGTACATTTCTGCCAGGGTCTTGAACTTGGAAATTACTAACGTATTGGGTTTTATTGGCTTTCCTCCGGGCAGGTAACCCTGAATGTCTGTAAACAAGAGATCACAACAATGCCAGTCCATTTCCTGTTGTATCTCATTGTTGATAGTTCGGAAGTATTCTGCACAAACTTCACAGATGTGGTGAAACTGCCAGACCATTGATAACACAACCAAGTTTTGTGCCCAATTTAGATTGGCGACAATCAAAAAGATGCACTTGTGCGTTAAGCCTGACAGTGCCATTAACCAAATATCCAATATAATCAATATTATGACCATAATGACACCTTTTATAACAATGCTACTGTTTTTTGATGGTGAATGAAAAAAATCACAAAATACTTGAAGGTCGGAGTAAACACTTATCAATTCATCAAGCTGATTTTTTACAGTGATAAAGTTTACTATTGGGAAAAGTTGAAGTGAGATTCGCTCATAGATTGTCGAGGTTAAGAAACCGAATTTCATGGATGACCAACCTTTACAGACTTTCGTTACTACTATAAAAATCATTGACATTGATAATAACATTTCAATGCAAATTCTAATCAAACTGATCAGGTATAGTTTTGGGCATGCCTTGAACACTTTTTGGCCATTTAAATTGTACAATCTGGCTGGGAATAGCCCCAAAAATTGAAAAATTCTACACATAATTCCTGGTAATATATTCATCTTGTCGTAAACTGTATTCAACGCTTCCTCCAACCTATATTGCTAGAAGTAAAAGTGACCAAAGCTGTGTAGAACTTGACATAAACACCTGGAGTATTTATTTAGGCCACCATCCATTCTTTGTCCTGACAGTTGTTTTTATTGCAAGTGAAAACCCTTCAAGAATTGAGTACAAATAAAATCGTGGGTATGTGTTTTTGTCAAATATCTGTTTGTTTTCTCGGTTTCACGAACAGAAGCTAAACAGGAAAATGTCATCATGTCACTCCCTTATTTTGACAAGTTATTTAAATTGTTAAAACCAGTAATTTATTGTTCTCACTTAATAATTTCGGATTTTCTTCAAAGTATTGATCAAAACGTATAATAATGTAAAAAAAAGTGTCTAAGCTATAGAGTGATGTCAATACAAAAATGTTATATTTGGAAAATTATTGTATTGACAAATTACAAATGTTCAATTGGTGCAACATAACTAACAAAAACCGAACAGATTTATCATTTAATCTCCTTGTAATCTCTGAAATATATAAAACTACTTTCTTTGAAGTGGTCGGGGTAAATGAGGAGTGCCTACCATCATTTTTATCTAAACTGAACCAATATTGCTACATCTGAGAGGAAGCTATGAACTACAAGCAGAACTGGTTCTTTTTTAAAAATACCACCAGGGTTCTCTCTGTATATCAGTTTTAGAGCTTTTGAATGAATTTAATTTTTCAATTAATTCATGCATTCAGGGAGGATGTTAATTAGTTTGACACCGCCGTGATGGCAGCTGTTCAAATAGGTATTTTCAATGTTTTTGAATTCGAAAGTTGTCCCTGTCTTTTGTCCAGTAATGGTGGACGTCACTGCTCTGCATCAAAGTGTATTTGGAATGCCAGTAAAGAACCACCTCGTGGAAGGGCAATGTCAGTAATCACAGAATTTATCACGGCACGACTCATTAGAACTTGAATTTTCAATAATTATGACAGCTTTTTTTCTTATATCTAAATACCTTGCCATTTGTGTTTAGCACACAATATACCAGATGTGGGTAAACTGAACCGTAATAGTAATTTTTTTAAATTTCTGGAGTGCAGAACTTAGTTAGGTTATGTAAAGCATTAACTATTGTTGCAACTTTACTACAGATGCTGTCGATGTGGCTGTTCAAGGTGAGCCCTCTATCTAGGTGCATTCCAAGGAACATTATAGTGTCAGCTCCTCGAGTGGGGCATCACCCCCCATAATAGCAGGTGCATAACTTCGTTCTGCCTGCCGTTAACAAACTTTGATGAATTTTATTTTGAGTTGTTTGTTTTTAAGTTGATTTCCGTAAAGTATTGAATACCGGTACTTTTATTCAATTCAATAAAATATTTAAATTCTAAGTCCTCTACTGTGTCAGTATTTATGAAGAGAGTCCTGTCGTCTTGAATTGTACCATTCCGGATTAGTATTTTCAAATAATTGTTGACATATATATAAAGAACAATACTGGATATAAAATGGAACCCTGGGGGACACCAAAGGCCATCTTAACTTTCTTGGAGAGGACATCAATGATCTACTTACTGTCTTTGAAATAAGATGAGATCCACTGAAGCGGAAAACCATGTATGCAGTTCATATTGTTACGTATCTAGGGTTCTTAAATAAATGAATGAATGGCGATTTCTGATTTAAACTAACTATTTATTAACAATATCTAATTACAATAAAATAAAGTAATAGCTAAGTTCTAAACAATTTTTTTTACACTTACTGATTTAACAAAGAGGAATCTATAATCTAATAACAAGTCCTCAATGTCCTAACACTATTACTTACAAATAACAATACGACAATAATTCTCAATGTCCTGTCACACTAACTTCCCGATAGAGCACTGTCACGGTTACTGTCACACTTTCAATTCACTGCTCCAAAACCAGACTGACTCACTGATCAGGCGAGTCCCTTATATAGGGATACCCCACCTTCTCGAAGGTTCCGGTGACTAGAAGAAAGGCCCAACGATGGCGGGGAGGCGACTTTCCAGAAACATGGAGAACATTCTTCACGGGGCAGGAGGGTAGGCGCGGCGGGGTAAGGAGGGAACCAATCATATTCGAGGCGCCCTCTCACAAAGGCAGAGGGCGGAGCACCTTTGTCCCTCTCCTTGCTAAACCGGTCGTCTATTGTTGCAGCCCGCGACACTACCCCCTCCTTAAGGCTGTTCTGTCCCGGAACAGGTCCTGGTGGCAGGCGCAGATCTGTAAGCCCATCCTTAGCCACCGTCCTCATTCCTGAGTCCCAAGGGTTGAAGACGCAGACCACCACAGTTATTCCAGAATCTGCGAAGATCCCTTGAACCATCCTTCGGACCACTGCCCAATTCAAGCCGTCATACCCGCAGCCTATTCTAGGGATGGCGAGCTTCATAAGCCCCCTACGAAGGAGTTCCACCCGCAGGTTCAGGAGACTTTCCATCAATGCTTCATAGGTGGGCTTCTGATGAGAGCGCTCCTTGGTCACCAGGTAAAATAGGTGTTGGCCGTTCCGTTGAATATGAAGTGCCTTGCCGATGCTCGGTTTCTGCTTCTCCAGTTCTTCAATGCCCCCATATTTTCTTCTGAACACCGTGGCTATTCCGCGAGACATTCTCAGGTCTTTTGCAACACAGTGAGCAAGAGATGTCCTTGTGAAGAGCAAGGACAAGAGATGTCCTTGTCCTTGTGAGCAAGAGATGTGGTAACAAGAAGATGTCCTTGTAGACCACATCAGCAACGCCACCTCGATCCGCCATATCCAAGTCCCTGGATTCAGCTGAAACGGCCCTCGTGTGTTGGTCTTCAACTGGTCCATGGTCTCCTTTATAGGGTGCAAGGCGGTTAAAATGGACCACTTTTGGCTTCCCGTTTGGCCGCTTCTTAATCCTATAAACCACGTCGTTTATCCTTGCGACTATCTCGTAGGGACCTTCCCATGAAGACTGAAGTTTGGGACAGTAGCCACGACGCCTTCGAGGATTGTGCAGCCAGACCAGTTCTCCTTGTTTGAAACCACCCTTCTCCGCCTTGATGTCATACCGGTCCTTCATTCCGTCACTAGCTCCAAGGATGTTTGAGCGAACCCTCTCATGTATGTCGTCCATTCTCTTTCGAAGATTTGACACATAATCTTCCCCAGCGACGTCTTCGTCAGGTTTCAGTCCAAACTGCAGATCACATGGTAGACGGAGCTCCCGACCAAATACCACACTCGCAGGTGTTTGCCCAGTTGTCTCACTGATAGAACTGCGATACGCTAGTAGAAACAGGTGTATGTACTGGTCCCAGTCTCGCTGATGTTCGGAGACAACTTTTGAGAGATACCTTCCCATGGTTCGGTTCATTCGCTCCACCATGCCATCCGACTGAGGGTGAAGAGGAGTCGTCCTTGTCTTTCGGATCCCCAAAGCCTCACACACTCCAGTGAATACAGCCGACTCGAAGTTTCGCCCTTGATCGGAGTGTAGTTCCATAGGAACCCCGAACCGACTGACAAATTCCTTCACCAACACGTCCGCGACAGTGGAAGCTTCTTGATTGGGAAGCGCATAGGCTTCAGCCCATTTACTGAAGTAGTCCATTGCTACTAGAATAAATTTATTTCCACTGTCGGTGATGGGAAAGGGGCCCGCTACATCAATGGCAATCCGCTCGAATGGAGCGCCCACATTGTACTTTCTCATCGGGGCCTTACTCTTTTTCAGTGGGCCGTTGGATGCCGCACAAGTCGTACATCGCCGACACCAGTCCAACACATCGTTCTTCAGATTAGCCCAATAGAAACGGTCTCGTACTTTTTCCAAGGTCCGGTGGACTCCCAGGTGGCCTCCCGATGTCCCATTGTGGAGCTCCCTTAAAACATCCGGCACTCTCCTCCGAGGAACAACTAGTTGAAGCCTACGGCTCCCCCCATCCACAGACTCCACTGCCCTCTTCAACAGGCCATTATCTATCAGCATGGAATCCCATTGCGCCCAGTAGGTTTTCACAGTCTTCGAAAGCGGTGAAACCTCCTGCCACGATGGCCTCCCTTTATCGGACTGTTTCCAGTTGAACAGATATTTCAAATCAGGGTCTTCTTTCTGCTCCTTCTGCAGTGCTGTAGGCTCCCAAGCGTTGTCAACTACAGTAGACCTTTTGACAGTTGCTGTCCTCTGTTCCTGACGAGAACAGTGTTTGCAGTCGTCCTCACAGGGCCTTCTAGACAGCGCATCTGCGTTCCGATGGCTGGAGCCAGGACGATGTTCGGACTCGAAGTCATACTCCTGTAGGCGCTCGATCCATCTGGCCACTTGACCCTCTGGAGACTTGAATCTCAGTAACCACATGAGAGCCGCGTGGTCCGTTCTCAACAGGAACCGTCTTCCATACAAGTATTTGTGGAAGTGTTCAACTGACTTCACAACTGCCAGAAGTTCTCTCCTTGTGACGCAGTAGTTACGTTCCGGAGCTGAGAGGACTTTACTGAAGTACCCGATGACACGTTCCTCACCGTCCTGTATTTGAGAAAGGACGCTTCCAATGGTGGTGTTACTCGCATCCGTATCGAGGATGAATCGTCCGTCAGGTCTTGGGTAGCTCAGAATCGGGGCGCTGCTAAGCCTGTTCTTCAGCTCCTCAAAGGATCGCTGGCAGTTCTGGTCCCATTCGAAGACTCGTTTCTCTTCCGTTAGTCTGGTAATTGGCCTGGCAATATTGGCAAACCCCTTAACAAATCTGCGATAGTAAGTGCAAAGCCCGATGAAACTCCTAACCTGATGTTTATCACGAGGCACAGGCCAGTGGGTTATTGCTCGGATTTTATCAGGATCAACCGAAACTCCTTTACTCGTGACGACATGGCCAAGATAGCTTACTTGCCTCCTAAACAAGTGGCATTTCTTCGGGTTCAGCTTCAGGTTCGCTGCACGAAGCCTCTCGAAAACCCACTCTAAATTCTTCAGATGATCTGAAAAGGTTTTTCCCAATACAATAATGTCGTCTAAATAGACGAGACAGGTCTCCCATGGCATTTTCCCGTCGAAGGTTGGGACGGCAGGATGTGTGGCCGATGTCCCAAAAGGCGGTTGCTGTGGAGGAACTACCTTGTCGTCCTGCCCGCACTCCGTAGAAACAGCTCCGACACCACTAGTAGCCATGGGTGTGTCGACATTAAAAGCACTTAATCTTACTCTTATATGACTTTCTATCTTATTTTCTAGTTCACACTGCATAACCTTTAGTTTCTCATTAAACTCACTAACTTTATCTTCTAAGTTACTAACATTATTTTCTAATTTACCAAAATTATTTTCTAAATTGCCAACTTTACTTTCTAATTTATCAGAAAACTCTTGGACTTTTCCCAATACTTCAGTTTTCAAATTAGTATTACTTCCTAAAACTTCAGCTTTCAAACTATTATTACTTTCTAAGACCTCACTTAACATTTTGTTAACATCAAAGCATACAAAAAGCATATTTTCTGGATCCTCTCCTCCATTTAACAATGCTTGCCGCAGCCTCTGCTGCAAAACAGATTTATTGCCAGAGGTATCCAGATCACGTTCTTCCAACTCTCTTTTTAAGTCTACAACTTTTAGATCTAATAGCTTAACAGACCTAGCAGCCATATTCAACTATTTACTATTCAAAAATAACAATGTCGCAATAAATAAATAGGTCTTAATGAAAAATGAATTACAAGAACAATATAATGCAAAACAATTAGTCTACGACAATAGTTAGTACAAATAAAATGTATAGGCCTACTTCCTACAAATAACAAATGAAATCGCCAAAAATACCCCACACCTGACACCAAATTGTTACGTATCTAGGGTTCTTAAATAAATGAATGAATGGCGATTTCTGATTTAAACTAACTATTTATTAACAATGTCTAATTACAATAAAATAAAGTAATAGCTAAGTTCTAAACAATTTTTTTTACACTTACTGATTTAACAAAGAGGAATCTATAATCTAATAACAAGTCCTCAATGTCCTAACACTATTACTTACAAATAACAATACGACAATAATTCTCAATGTCCTGTCACACTAACGTCCCGATAGAGCACTGTCACGGTTACTGTCACACTTTCAATTCACTGCTCCAAAACCAGACTGACTCACTGATCAGGCGAGTCCCTTATATAGGGATACCCCACCTTCTCGAAGGTTCCGGTGACTAGAAGAAAGGCCCAGCGATGGCGGGGAGGCGACTTTCCAGAAACATGGAGAACATTCTTCACGGGGCAGGAGGGTAGGCGCGGCGGGGTAAGGAGGGAACCAATCATATTCGAGGCGCCCTCTCACAAAGGCAGAGCGCGGAGCACCTTTGTCCCTCTCCTTGCTAAACCGGTCGTCTATTGTTGCAGCCCGCGACAATATCTAACTGGTGCAGGAGTGTCTGCACCAGACACTCCTAACGATGCACACAATCAAACACTTTGGAGATATAAATAAATAAGCCAAATACCGTTCTGACAATGGTTTCAGTCAATTTTGTTATGACATCATTTGAGACCTACTTTTCCTTAGCTCAAATTGTTTTGGGTTCAAGATTTTTAACCTTCAAGGAAGTCTGAGAGTCTACTGAGAAATGCCTTCTCAAAGATTTTACTCAAGGCTGGAATAATTGAAATCGGTCTGAAGTTATCTATCAGAGTTGAATCGTCTTTAAAAAAATTTGAACCGTTTAGTCGTTTTTAGGATAGACAGGGAAAGTGCCAGAGTTAAAAGATATGATTATCAATTTTGTAAGAGATCAATGATTATCAATTCAATGCTTTGAAGACTGTTTTTATAATTAAACAGACATTCCAATCACATGGCAAGATTTTTTTTGTTGGAAGTATCTGAATAATACGAGCCACCTCACCCTCGTTGAGAGGAGTCAGGCCCAAAGACGATAGCGGCTGCCTCAAGGAAACTGCATAAGGCCGAGTGCCATTGAGTGAGTAATAATACGAGCCACCTCACCCTCGTTGAGAGGAGTCAGGCCCAAAGACGATAGCGGCTGCCTCAAGGAAACTGCACAAGGCCGAGTGCCATTGAGTGAGTAATAATACGAGCCACCTCACCCTCGTTGAGAGGAGTCAGGCCCAAAGACGATAGCGGCTGCCTCAAGGAAACTGCACAAGGCCGAGTGCCATTGAGTGAGTAATCAGAAGATGCAACAGAAGAAAAACAATATTGAATTCATCAGTCAACTCCAGTGAATTCTCAAAAGTATTACCATGTACAAGAATTGTACTGTCTCCACCACTTAAACGGCTGAGATGTCAAGTGCCTCCATTAGTAGTTATGCAATAAGGTCTTAATTATTCAATATTTTAACCTGAAGGGCGCGGGAAGCTCTCAAAGTACGTTTTTCAGTGAAGAATAATATAAAGATAGATTTAAATGAACCGAAAAGTAATAGCTGTTCTAATGTAAATAATGATTTCCATAAAGTTTTACATCTGTTGGAATGTAAACATAACGATGTTTGCAATATTTAGGAAGTAGTTTTTAGGACCTAATGTTAAACCAAGGATGGTTGTACCACAGATAACTAACTGGTTGTACGCGTGGTTTTATTCACATTCGGTTGAAGGGCTCCGCTCTACTGGACTTGAAGGTTTCATTGGTAATCTATTTTTTGTTTATTTTATTTTTTTTTAACCACCCCGCCTACAGGCCTGTGTGTGAACTTTATTCAACGAGTGAAGTACCGACCGTTGGCTCAGTGGGGAATGACCTCCGCAGTCCGAAGCCTTAGCCACTGAGCCACCACGTCGGTTATCTAATACAGTTATTTTATTAATCTTTTATTAACATAATGAATCAGCTGTTAAAAAAAGCAAATGAATATGTTTGAAATAGTAGATAAAGTATAGTATATTTCATAACAAGAGTGGAAAGTGGGGTTTTGCATGTTGGAGACCATACGTTTGAAGTGCGAGACTTGTCGAGCACTTCAATTGGTCGAGAACATACAAAACACTTTCACTCGAGTTTTGAACGATACTTTTCACTACACTACGGAATAAAAACAGGTGTTGTTGACTGTGGAAAATTTTCGGTTGTAAACAATGTTACTTTCGGTAGTAAACAATAGACAGCTGTTGAAAATATGATGTTTCGCAGGTTGTAAACACATAACGAAAACAGCTAAACTCATAATAGTGTAGTGAAAATATTATTACGTGTTTGTACTAATAGATAGCCAGAAACGCAAGTAATGTGAGTGAGATACTGTAAATAAACTTAATATTGTGAATTAATAGGTTACGTACCTTAATGTCTTCAATTCCTATTATAGTAATATAGTTTACTATAGTTTCGACTATAAAACAGTCATTTTCAAAACTTAAGAACGTTAAATCTTCATAAAAATGATGTTTTCAAAGAATAAATATTAAAACACAATTAGTCATTGTGATTTTACGTTACACAGTTAACCTAATATTCTTGTAGTCAAGGCACAGGCCGAGGTGTAACGAGAGCAGCGAAGCAAGTGATGGGGTTGACTTGCGAAGCGCACAAGGTTGTCCCCTGGTTGTCATTAACGTATTAATTTATTTCAAACAGCTGAAACAAAAAAAATAATCATGAAACAAAATCTTTTTCAATATACATAAATGTTTACGGTATGTTCTACTAACTCTAACATGATTGCACAACTTTGCATTCCACTTATGAAGGCTTATAGGATTTTTACACTATAAAACATTGGTATCTAGAAGAATGGAAGCAGGCAGAGCTTAAGGCGATGTGGTGGATTAGATAGAATCACGGATGAAGGTGTAAGCAAGCGTAGAGAACCACTCCGTAGAGAAGTAAGGGCGTCGGCAAATATGCAAATAATGATTAATTTACCATTATTAACCGTTCAGATTGGAAATTTAGCGTATTATAATACATACGAATTTTAGAGATTTTTCTTGGTGGTTGTTTCAATGATCGTTCGTTCTCCCTGAGACTGCAAAGGGCTCAATGACATCCCCATAATTAGCACGCCCCACGCCAACCTTTCATACTGCAAAAGTAACTACTGTCGGCGTAGAAATTATGTGTACCTGAGTTTGAGGGTTGTTTTCTAAGGAATTAAGAGGCTTATAACAAACCTAATTACTCCATTGTTTTCCTAGTTTTATTGTACGTTATGGAATATGCATTTTATTTAAATAAATTTTACTCTAGTTGAAACAAAAAAAGTACCGGAATTTTAACTAATTTTCACTATACATCAAATTTATGCTGCTATTACACAAGAATTCCTTAATGTATTGCACTTATATTTCAATATCTGGTTGATAAGATTGTTTCCTATGTTTTATAAATGTTAGAATTCTAAGTTTTCGAGAAAAACAGTTTTTATCCATTCCCTGAAAATTTGTTTTCTTGGCTTCTTCAGGTTGTAAAATTAATTACTTGGTCTTGTTGTAATCCTTATGACACATATGGTTATAATACATTATTTTCATAAGTGTAAATAAATGCAGAGACTTTAAATCGATTTAAATAAATTTATAACTCTAAATTGATAAATTTAAATTGATTCAAATCAATATAAAATTATTGCATTTAATTGCACATATAAAAGTGATGTTTCGTAACCATACATAAGGATTACAACAAGACCAAGAAGTATTTAATTTTATATTACTTATGTATAAAAATATTCACTTAATTTATCTCCCTTTCATTTTTATGTTATTTTTATGATGGAGGGGTGATCAACCTATTCGCCCCTCACAGGCTCCACCATTGTAATTATTTTTAAACTGTATATAATTTATTTTAAAATATGCTTATTCTATGCTTATTCATAGTCACACTCTAACAGAGCTCCTCCTGCAGAAAGACGCAGAGAAACGTCACGTGTTGTGGTAGTTATGCCCTTCTAACCTACAGTACTCATTCTGAGGAGCCGTCTCCAGTTTAGCCACGTTGTATTTGATCACGATTATTTAGCATTTCATATAAAAAATCTAACCCAATGTTTACTCAGCTTTATCCTCAAATCAATGAACAAGAAAGAGTTTTTTTTACATGCGTTTCAATTGAAATAGTGGTTTGAAACCTGATAGAGAATGTGTCTTCCATTGTATAATTTTAATTAATGTGCAATGTAGGTTAATATTATGTTATTTATTGGCATTAAAATTGTGTTTGAAGTAGAAATGACAACGCAGTATTATCTTAGAATAATGAGCACAATGTTGAACATCACACAACAATTGAGTGGTTAAATATTTTGGGCTTCGCTTTGTAGGTAAAGGTATTTTTTTAATTTTTTTTAGTTTAAGAGTGCCAGCAGTGCTTTGTATAATGTTTACACCAAGAAGTAGCTAGAAACTAAACCGAAATTAATAAAACAGTATTATTACAATAATATTACTATAATACAATATTTTAACACTTCTAAATATATTCGTTGTTATATATTCTCTAAATTATAAATAATAATAGTTTAAACACATGAATAGGTCAGTTGAGGCCAATGGATTTGTAAAAAGTTCTTTAACTGGAAACTTACGATTTATAATAAACTTGGTTAATAATGATTTCAAACATGGTTCCTATAGTGTCTGTATCTTAAGAACTTTCGTTTTTAATGTATAATTACCTAAAATGTTATTTAATGTTAATAAAATATTAACTATGAATGAGAGAGTATTTTAAATAATGTGTACAAAATCTTGAATTGTTCAATTTAAATGCTCTTATTTTAAGTTACCACAAAACACTTGAAAATGTGAGTTAATTCACTTTAAAAATGATGAATTCATTTCTGATACGTGTTCATGTTCTTATTTCTACAAAATAAAATTAAATAATACACTGATTCAATATATTCAAGACACATCCGTTATAAATCAAAATAATCTGATTTGTTGACGATATATTTTAGTCATAAATAACATTTTGTTTTGCGTTTGTTCACAACATGCTATTATATTCTGTTCTTGTTTTATCGCATATGAATTCTAGACCATACTATTTTGAGTATTGTATTATATATTTATTTTAATTAAAATTTCTTAATAGCTATACTATTTCATGAGTAACACTTAACAGTATATCCTGAATACGTAAAGGTATTTCCTTAAGGATGACTCTTTCTACTAACGACTAATCATACGCAGAAATACGACAACATAAGCTGTTTTATAAGTTTCCAAAACTCATGGCAATAAATCATCTACTTTAGAATTATTTAAATAATATTTAATTATATTTAAACACTCCCCAAAAAATTTTTTAAGTGGCAAACTCTTCAAACATTCTAATTAAAATATAGTATTTGTATTGTAATAAAGATACGGAATTTAAAATATAGTAATATTATAACTTACATATAAATTATATTACGGGTTTTGTGTATCAAACCCTTAATATATAATTAATTTTTACAAAGTTAGTAGTTTTTGCTAATTTTTTGGTATAACACTAAGCGAATGTGATAAATATTATGTAATAAGGTCAAAAAGAACGTTTTACCTGAAAATTACAAAAATAATTCAAAATACAACTATTTAATAGTTATAACTACGTTAACACAAACTCACCTTACCTAGTACGTAGTCTGGCAACGGAAATATCGGCCACCAAACTACTGGCGCATGAAGTTAAAGTACCTTGGGCTTGCGCTTCACACTGACTGTCTGTTATCAGTGACAGTACAGGAGTGACTTGATACCCCCTCCCCCACCAATTCCCACCTACGTCCACAGTTCCACACCACCCACACCATATCGACTTTTTAAAATAAAAAAATAAAGTTTATTACTTACAGTAATTTATTAGTATGACAATTTCCGAGAGAGACATATTGAAGCAATCGGTTCGATGTGTTGCCTTAATTAAAAATTATAAATTGGAAGCATTTATCCAACGTAAATTTACACTCCAGAAATACCCCCTCTCACATGTCAGGAGTATACTGTATAAGGTATGATGTTGGTCTTCCAATAAATATGAAAAACGTATTAAATAATTAACTACATATGACATTTATATATAATATAAATGAACTAGATAATATTTATAGGTCTTGTAGTTTACAAACATCGTGGAGCACTACCACAATGAATAAATAAAGGTATCTTTATTTATTCATTTTCTTTTCTAGAACTTTTTGGCCTTTTTAATGTGATGGGGGGGGGGGGGAGCAGTAGACCACTGTACGTGTATGGCTGTAGCTGAAACAAATCGTTTTAAAAGGTTACTGGTGAAGTTGTCTTTGTCCTTTTAAATTCCATTTATTCCTACAAAACTGTTCCTGTCAAGATTGAAGGGTTGATGTAGTTATTTATATTTACGAAAAGTTAACTGCAACAAAATAATATTTACAATATGACTTTAATATTTAAATGTGTATTTAATTTAAAACTTTTAATTATGGTGTTTAAATACTTTATTTAAAAGGCACATAAAGTCGCCTATGTATTTAAAATAATATATCTTGTAAACTATGTTGGAACTTTTTGATTAATTTTTATTTGGAAGATGATACCTGTCTTTAGAATGTTAGAGAATAACTCACTTTACTGTTAACAACACAAAACATAGCGAACCTATGTATTTGTATACATAATACATGGGTTCAGTAAATGTCCAGAGTGCAGTCTATGTTTAAAATTAAAAAAACTACTATTTTGAATATATTGCGCAACGTACTAAAGATTCGACGTAGTAAGTAGTAACATAGAATATAGATATCATTTTTTAATAATTTTTATTAGTTTGCCAAGAAGTGACGTATAAACAATTTTAATACAGAATGTTTTGGCACTCAAAAAAATAACTTGATGTTTTACTTTTGTTCTATTCTTCCTCTATACAGCTGAACTTGAGTTATTTATCTCCCATGAGTAATGTACTGTCAATTCAGTAGTACTAAACATCCCGTACAAAACACATTGTTGCTTTTTTAGTCATTTGATATTAAAATCCCATCATATTTGTCCATATCTTTAAGCATGCTATATCTTTATAATGCCGATATTTATTTAGTACTGGCGCTATCTTCGTAATGATAAGTGTAATTCAAAAAGTTCATTCATTACAACTAAATATCCAAGAGGATATTGAGGTTAAGAAAAATCGATTAATCATTCAAAAGACTATTAGATTATCGCTGCCCCTCCCCCTCCCACCAATCCTCACCTACGGCCACAGTTCTACACCGTCTACCACGTATTAACTTTTTAAAAGAAACAAAATAAAGATTATTATTTATTAAAAGTGATTTATTATTACCAACTATAATATTAGGGTGTTAAAAACTATTGATAAAGACATTAACAGGTGTGTATAAAGTTAACTACCAAATATGGTATATACTATACCTTTAATAAGTATATAATATAAAATATGTTGCTGTTAACTACTTTAATAGTATGGAATATAATTTTATACATTTTTCCGTGTCACAACTTGAAGAAAACGAAATCAAATTCAGTTGTTCAGTGAGTTAAAAAAAGATTTTGTAAAATTATATCGATTATAATGTATTGGAGTAGATATGAATTATTTAATTCAAGTTAAATTATTTGTAACATTCAAAACTTCGTAGAAATGTCACCACATTGTTGACTGTAACACCAATTCCCGAAATACGTGCCCTGAAGACTGTCCAAAGGGATTAGTCTAGTCACAAGTACTTTTAACTACGTAGAAATGTCACCACATTGTTGACTGTAACTCCAATTCCCGAAAGACGTGCCCTGAAGACTGTCCAAAGGGATTAGTCCAATCAGAAGTACTTTTAACTACGTAGAAATGTCACCACATTGTTGACTGTAACTCCAATTCCCGAAAGACGTGCCCTGAAGACTGTCCAAAGGGATTAGTCCAAACAGAAGTACTTTTAACTACGTAGAAATGTCACCACATTGTTGACTGTAACTCCAATTCCCGAAAGACGTGCCCTGAAGACTGTCCAAAGGATTTAGTCTAGTCACAAGTACTTTTAACTACGTAGAAATATCACTACGTTGTTGACTGTAACTCCAATTCACGAAAGACGTGCCCTGAAGACTGTCCAAAGGATTTAGTCTAGTCACAAGTACTTTTAACTACGTAGAAATATCACTACGTTGTTGACTGTAACTCCGATTCGCGAAAGACGTGCCATGAAGACTGTCCAAAGAAATTAGTCCCATCAGAAGTACTTTTAACTATGTAGAAATGTCACCACATTGTTGACTGTAACTCCAATTCACGAAAGACGTGCCCTGAAGACTGTCCAAAGGGATTAGTCCAATCAGAAGTACTTTTAACTACGTAGAAATTTCACCACATTGTTGACTGTCACTCCAATTCCCGAAAGACGTGCCCTGAAGACTGTCCAAAGGGATTAGTCCAATCAGAAGTACTTTTAACTATGTAGAAATGTCACCACATTGTTGACTGTAACTCCAATTCACGAAAGACGTGCCATGAAGACTGTCCAAAAAAATTAGTCCCATCAGAAGTACTTTTAACTATGTAGAAATGTCACCACATTGTTGACTGTAACTCCAATTCACGAAAGACGTGCCCTAAGGACTGTCCAAAGAGATTAGTCCAATCAGAAGTACTTTTAACTACGTAGAAATTTCACCACATTGTTGACTGTAACTCCAATTCACGAAAGACGTGCCCTGAAGACTGTCCAAAGAGATTAGTCCAATCAGAAGTACTTTTAACTACGTAGAAATTTCACCACATTGTTGACTGTAACTCCAATTCCCGAAAGACGTGCCCTGAAGACTGTCCAAAGGGATTAGTCCAATCAGAAGTACTTTTAACTATGTAGAAATGTCACCACATTGTTGACTGTAACTCCAATTCCTGAAAGACGTGCCCTGAAGACTGTCCAAAGGGATTAGTCCCATCAGAAGTACTTTTAACTATGTAGAAATGTCACCACATTGTTGACTGTAACTCCAATTCACGAAAGACGTGCCCTGAAGACTGTCCAAAGAGATTAGTCCAATCAGAAGTACTTTTAACTACGTAGAAATTTCACCACATTGTTGACTGTAACTCCAATTCCTGAAAGTCGTGCCCTGAAGACTGTCCAAAGGGATTAGTCCAATCAGAAGTACTTTTAACTACGTAGAAATGTCACCACATTGTTGACTGTAACTCCAATTCGTGAAAGACGTGCCCTGAAGACTGTCCAAAGGGATTAGTCCAATCAGAAGTACTTTTAACTACGTAGAAATTTCACCACATTGTTGACTGTAACTCCAATTCACGAAAGACGTGCCCTAAAGACTGTCCAAAGGGATTAGTCCAATCAGAAGTACTTTTAACTACGTAGAAATTTCACCACATTGTTGACTGTAACTCCAATTCACGAAAGACGTGCCCTGAAGACTGTCCAAAGGGATTAGTCCAATCAGAAGTACTTTTAACTACGTAGCAATGTCACCACATTGTTGACTGTAACTCCAATTCACGAAAGACGTGCCCTGAAGACTGTCCAAAGGGATTAGTCAAATCAGAAGTACTTTTAACTACGTAGAAATGTCACCACATTGTTGACTGTAACTCCAATTCACGAAAGACGTGCCCTAAGGACTGTCCAAAGAGATTAGTCCAATCAGAAGTACTTTTAACTACGTAGAAATTTCACCACATTGTTGACTGTAACTCCAATTCACGAAAGACGTGCCCTGAAGACTGTCCAAAGAGATTAGTCCAATCAGAAGTACTTTTAACTACGTAGAAATTTCACCACATTGTTGACTGTAACTCCAATTCCCGAAAGACGTGCCCTGAAGACTGTCCAAAGGGATTAGTCCAATCAGAAGTACTTTTAACTATGTAGAAATGTCACCACATTGTTGACTGTAACTCCAATTCCTGAAAGACGTGCCCTGAAGACTGTCCAAAGGGATTAGTCCCATCAGAAGTACTTTTAACTATGTAGAAATGTCACCACATTGTTGACTGTAACTCCAATTCACGAAAGACGTGCCCTGAAGACTGTCCAAAGAGATTAGTCCAATCAGAAGTACTTTTAACTACGTAGAAATTTCACCACATTGTTGACTGTAACTCCAATTCCTGAAAGTCGTGCCCTGAAGACTGTCCAAAGGGATTAGTCCAATCAGAAGTACTTTTAACTACGTAGAAATGTCACCACATTGTTGACTGTAACTCCAATTCGTGAAAGACGTGCCCTGAAGACTGTCCAAAGGGATTAGTCCAATCAGAAGTACTTTTAACTACGTAGAAATTTCACCACATTGTTGACTGTAACTCCAATTCACGAAAGACGTGCCCTAAAGACTGTCCAAAGGGATTAGTCCAATCAGAAGTACTTTTAACTACGTAGAAATGTCACCACATTGTTGACTGTAACTCCAATTCACGAAAGACGTGCCCTGAAGACTGTCCAAAGGGATTAGTCCAATCAGAAGTACTTTTAACTACGTAGCAATGTCACCACATTGTTGACTGTAACTCCAATTCACGAAAGACGTGCCCTGAAGACTGTCCAAAGGGATTAGTCAAATCAGAAGTACTTTTAACTACGTAGAAATGTCACCACATTGTTGACTGTAACTCCAATTCTCGAAAGACGTGCCCTGAAAACTGTCCAAAGGAATTTGTCCAATCAGAAGTACTTTTAACTACGTAGAAATGTCACCACATTGTTGACTGTAACTCCAATTCCGGATATACGTGCCCTGAAGGCTGTCCAAAGGGATTAGTCCAATCAGAAGTACTTTTAACTACGTAGAAATGTCACTACATTGTTGACTGTAACTCCAATTCGTGAAAGACGTGCCCTGAAGACTGTCCAAAGGGATTAGTCCAGTCACAAGTACTTATATCTACGATTAATTTTTAATTTAATAATTGGTTTTTTATATTGTTATGTTGTTATGTCATACCTTTATCGTCTATAGCATTTTAGATAAAGGATTATTGTAAAATTATTATGCTTATATTTTTTTGTATTTAATACTTGTTATTTTTCTATTTTGATATTGAAGAAAACAAACATGATTTGTCAAAAAAAAACTCTTTTGATTAGCGTTTTTTATTTAAACAAGTGTTTCGTATAGTAAAGTCTTCATATATAAACAGAAAATCATTTTACACGTTTTTAAATTGCAATTCCCCATATATTTACATTTATTATAACGAAAAACTAGTTTCATACGATTTACCACACATGCAGTAAAATACTGAAATACAAAGAACATTAAAAAAACACCATTAAACATTTCAGATATTCTAATATGCCATTTGTAATAAAATATTCAAAAAACTAATTTTTACAATGAAATGGTGCAGACATTTCAAATTATACTTTTTTAAAGTATTTTTAATTTAAATATTTTAAATTAATCAAAAATAAGTTTTTTTTTATTAGGTAAAGTAAATGTGTATGTATTAAAAAACTAAAATCATACAGTTGAGTAATAAAGGAGTAGAAAAAAATGTACGATTCCTCATATGTTAAATCAATAACTATAATTTCAAACTGATCCAACAGGTTCTGAATTACTGAATTAACACTCAACTTTTTGTAACATCTTGACTATCTAACGTGCACTTAACGCTGAACTCACGTAAACTATATGATAATGTTTAATATACGCTCGGTGGGACAGGAAATATTTATTATAAGTAATAATTCTGGTTTGAAATAAGATTAATAAAATATTTTAATGAAAACAAAAGTGTTTAAAGATTATTAACGATCAAACAAATTAAACCAGTATAATTAAGGCTACAGGAAGTACTAGTACCACTGAACGTGAATGGGAGGGTGAGTGGGTCAGTACGACTGAACGTGAATGGGTGGGTGGGTGGATCAGTACGACTGAACGTGAATGGGTGGGTTGGTCAGTAAAAGTGAACGTGAATGGGTGGGTGGGTGGGTGGGTCAGTTCTACTGAACGTGAATGGGTGGGTGGGTGGGTCAGTACGACTGTACGTGACTGGGTGGGTCAGTACCAATGTAAGGTCATGCAATTGTGATAAATTGTTAGAAGTGGGATCAAAGCATGTACTTGATATGTCATTTACAGAGACTCTGTCGTTTAGCAGCAAGCGATAACATTATCTGAGTTTAATCTACCTGCAAATTAAATATGTATTACGTTACATTCACATATTACTCTTGCCCAGGGCTTACTTTGAATTTTATTGATACCATTGTTACTGTTGTTATTAAAAACAGTTGCTTTTACACTAAAATTTCAAAATAAATTATGATGTAATTGAAATCTAGAAAATGTACAAGGCTCTTAAAAGCTTTATGGAAGTTGAAGTAATTACGTAGTAAATTGTAATATACCTATAACTATGCGGCACTGCTGTAAACACAGACTTTACATCAATAGATAATTACTTCTGTCCGGACACACCCTCAATAAGGTATGTACAACTCAACCTATTATGTCATGAATTATCTTACAGGCTCAATAATAACTCAATAACTCATTTATTAAGCCAAATCAACAAAACAAGATTACATTAGCCAAGTCATCAATGTAATTAAATGAAATAATTACTTTAATACTAATTAAAACCAATTACAAATTGTTGTCAACCAATTACAATTTTTGTGTCAACAGAGTTAGTGACTACCAGCCAGGAAATTACGGACGCTGTAGACCACTGCATCTAAAAGCATTCTTTTTACCCCCCTCTTAAAAGCCCTGTGATCCTGCTCGATCTTTAGTGATGTTGGAAGACTATTGTAGAGTTTGATGGCATTGTACTGGAACTGTTTTTGGAAAAATGAAGTGGAATGTCTGGGAATTGAAATATTATTGGTATTTCGGAGTATTACTGGAAGGAGAGCTGAACACAGAAATATTTTTCCTGACAAACAACAAGGTCTCCAAGATGTAAATTGAAGGGAATGTTAAAATTTTGTTGGTCCTGAAAATCTCTCTGCATGAATGGCCTCTAGGGAGAGAGAATATGACTCTTATAGCCTTCTTTTGTAGTCGAAACAATAGTAAGGTCCTCTGGCTTTCACTTCCCCAAACTGGTACTGCATATGACAGATAAGGAAAAATAGTTCCATAATAGGCAGAAAGAAGAACCTCACTGCTCACAAACTTTTTTAAGGTTCGAAGGATAAAGACGCCGGTAGACACTTTTTTGGTTACAGATTCAATGTGTTCGTGGTAGTTTAGATTGTCATCAAGAGTAAGGCCTAGGAATTTAACTTCCTGGGATGAATACACAATTGAGTCTCCAAGAAGAACATTTAACCCATCGTTTGCTCCAAATGTCCTATTTGAGATATAGAAATTTAAAAGTTGAGTTTTGTCAGCATTTAAGATTAATTGATTATTTTGAAACCATTGTAAAAGACTGTTGGATTCAGAGAAGACAATTTGTTCCAATGACTCGTTACAAGGACTAGAAAGTGTGAGGGAGGTGTCATCAGCAAAAAGACATATTTTAGCTAAACTTACACTATTGGGTAGATTGTTTATGAAAAGAAGGAACAAAGTTGGGCCCAAAACAGACCCCTGGGGCACCCCTCTCTTGATCAGAGCCCTGGATGAGGCGTAACGTCGTAAATAGCCAGAATCATCGATATCAGGTATTACAACAAACTGTTCTCTCTTGTCTAAGTAGGAAGCAAACCAGTCCAGTGCAACACCTCTGATCCCCTGTTGGCACATCTTCCTAAGCAGCAGATCATGATTAACCATATCGAAGGCCTTGCTGAGATCAAAAAATAGGCCTGATACACGCTGTCCACTATCTAAATCTGTTACTATGCCGTTTATTAGGCTCAGTATAGCACTTGTCGTCGATCTATTCTTAACAAAGCCATGTTGGTTTTGATAAAGTATTTGGCGTGTTTCCAGAAATGTACATAGTCTATTTAATACAGCCTTCTCGAAAATCTTGGATACAGTTGAAATCAAGCTAATTGGCCTATAATTATCACATGAACCCTCATTACCTTTTTTTAATATGGGCCTGACCATTGTTAATTTTAGGGCTAAAGGAAATTTGTGACGGCCCGTTAATTTATTGAATAAATAAATGAAAATACCACCTTTGTGGGCCGTCTAAATAAAATAAAATAAATTACACCCTCTATTTGTTCTTGTGTTTTAATGTAACTTCAAATTTAATAATAATAATAATTAAATTTTGCCTCCCTTTAGTTTTTGTTACACCATTTTAAATTAATATGAGTGAATATTGGGTTCAGTGGAAAAGGCAAAAGTATTGATTTATCTATACTGGGCCAGTATGGAATGTGGTGGCGTGATGTCACGTGACTTCCAATTGCAGCCCAAGACTCGAAAACTGAGAGATATTGCAACGTTCCAGTAACCCTAACATACCAATGTTAGTTACTTGATGAATCGTTCAGGGCTGGAGGGCAGCACCATACGGCCTAGAAAGTCATACGATCAAACGTTCTTTCGCGTGATTGGTTGACAATATTTCTAATACTGGCTTGGGGATGAAGCCAGCCGTCTCGAATCTCGATCTGTCTGTCTGCAACCGTGATCGTGAGTACATGTACAGTAGTAAGTAGCGCGGTTTCCCTTTGATTCCCGGGCTTGCCATGTCTGTTCAATCTATGTAAATTCGTTTATTAGTTTTCAGTAATCATGTTTAATTTGTAATCCGTAACTAAATTCTAAATTCAGTTAGAGACAGCACAGACAATGGCAAGCGCCGTAAATTATTAATTGAAATTAGATTTGTTGGAATTTAAATTGTTGTATCTTAGATTAACCACGTTGTTAACTAACTACAAATTATATTGATTTTATATTGTTTATTTTAAAAGATTTCATACTAACTGTAAACTTGTAAATTAACTTGTGTCAAGGTTCTAAATTCACTAAAACTTAACAATTTTTATTAATAAAACACTCATATTACTTATAATTGTGTTGCTGTTTTCAATAAAAAAGCTCCCAACCGATCCATCTATTAGGCCAACCAGCACCACGTTTTAGGTAATATTGTGTATAATTCAGTATACGGAATACACTCCGGTAAAGTCCGCGAACTCAGTCAGTGTGGTGAACCATCAGTTTTGTAATTTTTCTCTAGCTGGTGTGTAACTACCCTCATCAAGGTGTCATGTGTCACAAATTTACCCTCAACAAAGGAAGAATTCACCAGATGGCATAAAGGCTGCATAACAAATTAGATGATATTCTTTTACAAAATTATATAAAATTGTCAGTAGCAATTTAATAGGAACTACAATGTAATTGAATATGTAATAATGAATAAACACATTTTAGTTTCATAAATATTAAAGACTGCTATTTACCTCTAAGTATATGTCATGCGACAAAACTAGAGTATTTATAGACGAAGTTAGACATAATCCTATGAGCATGGAGTAAAGAACGGGCTCGGCTCAAGGGTTGTATAAGTTGGTTACGTAGCAATCTGTGGTTAGCGTGGCATGAGATGGAGGGGCGTAATGTTAGCGTGGCATGAGATGGAGGGCCGTAATGTTAGCGTGGCATGAGATGGAGGGCCGTAATGTTAGCGTGGCATGAGATGGAGGGCCGTAATGTTAGCGTGGCATGAGATGGAGGGCCGTAATGTTTTGTCGAATATTAACGTTGCTACTAATTAGTCTAAATTATTTTCTAACTTCGTTAATTTAAACTTTTTCTAAGCCGAATATAAAATATAGATATATTGTACCTTCCAGGCACAATCAGTAAATAGATGTGTTATATTTGTTATATGGGTTCTTAACTCTTCATTGCGCCAAAAAAGTCCATTTGACTACTTTGTAATGATTCTTTTAATAGTCACTGTAAAATGCTGTTAATTGTTTTCTATATTTTTGTTGTCATTCTTAACGTCATGCTACCAATATGAATATAGTATATAGAAATTAATTGTTAGGTACTATTACTAACTATTCAAATTTGATAGTACTAGTTCACTACATACTAAATTGTACATCGTAAAAATGCCTTTAATATTTTTGCCATCCGTTTTATAAATAAAGTTTAAATTTTTCTGTTCAAAAATTATTTCTTTATAAATCAATGACTTGACCAGGCACACGACAAAAATATTAACAGTACAAGTAAACGTCACACAACACAAATTTATTAAAATATAAGCACAAAATGCACAAATATATTACAAGTACAAAATGCATAATTATTATGGTGATCGATTTCGGTGAAGCACTCTCATCTTCCACAGACCAGAGGGATTCACAAAAGAATGGAAAATGGTGTTCAACAACTCAATTCATAGGCCTATGATCACGTGACCCCATTGGCTGGAATCGTCAAAATGGTGGCTGCTGTGATATTATTGGTTAATGCCTATTGGCTGTTACCTCTGTTCTTTTAGCCGCTGGAAATACGTTATTAAAAACTATTTCCATTAAAAAAACCATATACATTATTAAAAACTATGTACATTTTGACGATTCCAATCAATGGGGTCACGTAATCATAGGCCTATAAATTGAGTTATAGAACACCATTTTCCATTATTTAATGAATCCCTCTGGTCTGAGGAGGGTGAGCGTGGTTTACCAAAACCGATCACCATAATATTTGTGCATTTTGTACTTTGTAATACATTTGTGTTGTGTGACATTTACTTGTACTGTATATATACCAACACGTATTATACTAATTAAAAAAAAATTAACGAAAACTATATATCAACAGATTAATAATTAATTGTCTAGAATAATCAGACATAACAGACTTGATATGTCCTACCTATATAAAACACTTATACCATAACAATACAAATAGGACGGCGAGAAGCCGTGATTGAGAGACAGTTGTGTATTGCTGAGGTTGTATCATTACTTGTTCAGGCGCTATAGTATGTAATTTGTATAGAATCCAAGACGCAGTGTCAAACTAAATCCCTTAAACAGTAAATGTTTTAACAGTGCTCTTTTTGTTTCTTTGAAATAAATTGTCCTCATTTAAGAATTCTTTTTTAAATGTACGCCCAATTGATCACATAGTAAAATTGCAATAAAATCACCAAGCCGAGCTTGTTAGTGCAAAATACTGGAACGTTTTAAATTTATTAGTTATTGAGTTATATAATTTGTAGTTTGAGTATGTCAGCAGTACCATTTTTTTCGTAAAATAATAAAGCTATCAAATAATTTTAGTTTTTATCTCCAAAGATACACCACGGTAATTTAAACTCTTAAACTGCGAAAGAAATGTTTTTCCATTTTATTTTCTTAAAACATAACTTAAAATGTCTTCCAAACTTTCATTTTTATTAGAAGTACGTTAAAGTACGTTAGCATTCCAATAATCTTGTTTTAGTTTACCTGTGAAGAATACCGGAATTAATCCCACGATTTCATTTATTTTAAAAGCTATGAACTGTAAATAAGGCATCACTAAATATACTTCTTACCATAGATTCTCTCACTAAGAGCATTTTTATTGATTAGCTTAGGTTTTATTATTTTAAAATAAGATTTTGATCGATTGGCTTTGCTTCCATCGCTTTATCAGGATAATTAAACAACTCTTGTCTTAATGAGTACTGTATGTCTATATGTATTATATTATACAAAACATTTATACATATAAGAAACCCTATCTAACACTTAACCTGGGGACCAAACCAACGGTTTAACGTGACTTCTAGACCACGGGAGCGGCCGGGCAGAAACTGTTAATGGTCATATCGGGAATCGAACCCGGACCACGCCTTAGCTCCTTATGTAAAGGGTGTAATTGACTTTTTGAAATTCTGTATGAGACCATATTTTCCGGTTCTATACCTATTTTAGATCAGAACATTTAATTATGCCAATTAAAAAAACATTAGAAAATTAACAGGGGACTTATTAAAACGTGTAAGGAGGAGTAACAAGTACAGCACAGTCTGAACATTGCTGGTAAATACTTCTAGTGTAAAATGTGATTCAAACTTGTACAATCTCTACCTCAAGATCAGAGTCTACCGAGTCACTTCATTGGTCATTTAGTCAACACCTTAAATGACAGCTGTTTATAGTAATATATAGCAGTTTGCACTTGACAATATCAACAGTACACTGACCTGTATGTATTCATTGTACTTGTGTTAGAGATGCCATGTAATGATCGTGTAAAATTAACCCAAATAAGTTATACGTGTACTGCTTACCAAAATTCCTATGGAAACTAACTAAATGCTGTTTAATAATCGCATAATAATAAAATATAATTTACTATAAAATTGTTATATTTCTATTTTTTCAGTACATAATTTTTATCCATTTTGTTTAGTGATAAAAAAGGTCTGCCTTTGAGGATTGTGTTTTACAGAGTTCTAAACGATGTAGCCGTTGTACTATGGAGACTGGAACATAACTGGGTAATTTTGTTGAATCCCAGCAACATCGGAAAACAGAGGTAAGGGAAAGTAGAATAGAACAAAATTTATTGTTGTTGCGTTTTGGTGTGTCATTCCTAGGAGACCTAGTTAGTTATTCTTGGGAAGTTTTCAAGATGAAAATGATGTTATTCCCTGTTTATTTAATAACATTTTCTTGAAGTGGTACGGTGGTTTTGCTTCACCGTACTATGTTGTATATTATTTTAAATTTAACAATGGAATGTTGTGTTTTACCCTGTGCGGTGCCGGTTTTTGCCCGCACGCTCTTCCAATTATGGCAAGATATTACAGCGTGGAAGACGAATTGTTTAGACAGCTGATTCACACTTTTTAAGGAGAATTATTTATATTCTGAACAAGGTCAGTGTTAGTTAATAATATTAAAAATTTAGTAAAAAATACGCACCGGGTAGTTTCGGTTGCCAATGCAACATTTTCTGATATAATAATGCCATAAATGTTATCTTTTATACATTCATGATATAAAATCTATTTCACTATTTTTTCTTAATTTAGAACGTGGAGTTTCTACAACAAATAAACTATACCCTTCCTCTAAAACATATCAAGCAGAAAAATGATTCTGCTGCTAAAGCACTAACATTAATAATGGCAATAGGTACCAAAGTCTAAGTTCGAAGTGCTGTGGGTCTCTAACTTCTAACTACCCTCAGTCTCTCAGCTGCTTCATATTTGATGTAGGCTCTTCTTTCTTCCCTTTGGAAAGTACTACAATGTTTGTTGTGTTTGTGCATCTAGTAGAAAGTTTTATAGTTATTCATGGAAATGCCAATTAATGAATCAAAACATTAACGTTTTATATATTACAGAAGCAGTATCGTTAAAAAGTTACATGTAAAGTTTAAACAATAATTGATGTTATGTAAAAATAAATCTAAATCAATGAGCATAGGGAACTGACAAATTACCTATTGGAAAGAACACGAACGATTTAAAACATCTATATTCAGTATAACTAGCTATCTTAAATCATTAGGTACTATGGACAAGATTATGGATCCTTTATCCATAGTAGTACTTACAACAATGAATTTTGTACAATTCATTGTTGTAAGTACTATTATACGCTTGACAAAAAAAATATATATATCAGGTGGTTTCCTAAAAATAGCTTAAGAAGTTAGAGCCATGGTAGGGCTACATATGCTGCGAATTGAAAGACTTTAAATTATTTTTTCCATTGACAGTATGATTTTCTACAGATTTTCAAACACCAAGAAGGGCCAAATGTTATAACGTACGTTCTAAAAGGACTTAGTGTAATTCCAATTGAAATTTTCTTAAAATTGGGATAAAATTATCTTACCTAAATGGGCTTTGAAAACTAAGTTTTTTTCAAACTTTTTTTAAAGAAATTTAACTTTTCACATAAAACTTCTTAATCTCTCCGTAATCAGAATATACTACCAATTCCCAAACACAACACATCTTTTTTCAAAAACCATACAGTATATAATTGGATTTGTTTATTCAATAGACTTCCACTCTCTCTTAGGCTGGAGTCACACACATCAAAATTTAGAAAACGTCTAAAAGGCCATTTGGTAAATCTTACCTGTTACAGCGTTCGTGAGTTTTTGTCAGGAAGGTGATATACATATTATAGGTTTGTAATATCATATAGGTTAAGTGATGTCTTATATTAAATGTTACGAGCTATGCTGTTTAATTTTAGTTAATAGTAGTATGACTTGGCTAATGCAGATTATTATCGTTAATTTGGTCCAATAAAGATTTTGACTTTTGAAGTGTATGATTATATAGATATACAGTAATATAGTTAGCTTCCATAATACAGTATGTGTCTGTGCATGGGCCAAAATAGTCACATTGCACATAACAAAAAATAAGTACATAAATAAAATTATAAATAAAAATATGTACATATATTCTTATACGTTTTGATATATGGTGTAGGAAGCCGATTTAAGTGTTAGTGCAAATCTCATTTTTACACATTACATTTATAGAAAGAGTAATTTGAGTGGTAAATTATAAAATTTAGGAAAATAAAGTTATTCATAAAGGTAAATTAGTGTTGAACACTTAATCCAGAAAACTTTAGATACCTATAAAATGTTCCTATGCATAAAATGAGTTGGTACTCGGTGCAACAAATACCTTTCATAAAAGCTATACGATCTACTAATACTAAAATTATATTTTTCAGGATTAAAAACACTTCTTCATAACAGTGTAATATATGTAATTTTTTTATACATATTCAGTGACAAAAAAAGAAAAATTGTCCTTTTAAGTACAGTATCCCTCCAGACACGTACGAAGGTGTTAAGCCACCCACGGCCCAAAACACTTATCGACCCACCCACCCACTTATACACGTACGTTGGATGTTATAAATAACTAAGACATGTATGGGAGGTTGTGTGCCCATTACCACTATACTCATACATAAGTGGTGGTAATGACCCACCCAGTTTTACACGTACAAGACCAACCCACCTACTCACTTATACAGGTGCGTTGGATGTTATTAATATCTATGAAATGTATGGGAGGTTGTGTGCCCATTACCACTATACTCATACATAAGTGGTGGTAATGCCCCACGCATTCCTACACGTAAAATAGAATTGACAAACCCACACACCCACCTACACCAGGGCAAAGCTCGGCTCAATCACATGGTCCCCAGGCCAGGCTTGCAGTAGAGATGGTAGAACTTCACCCGGACGGCAGGCTGAGGGAAAACTTCCCACTCAAGGACCCTGGACTGTAAGGCCAAACCACAGCACATTAAAAACACAATACAGCCAAAACAAACAAAAAATAAATACACATAACAACATAATAAATAATTCTGAAAATAAATAATCTTACAATAATTTACCAATAATTAGTAGTTGTTTTTGGACAGTTCGAGACTCACTTTTTTTGGGTTTTCCAAGATGGCGGCGGTCACGTGACCGGATCCAAGATGGCGGCGCAGTGTTGCCAACCCCTCCCCCCCTCCCTCCCAAAATTTCCCTCCAAATTCCCAAATTTCCCTCACATTTCCCACATCATACTATATAAAATGCACTTTTTTGTCCAATATGGCGTCTTTATGCTATATAAAATACAAAAGATGGCGCCCGGATCCAAGATGGCGACCGGAAGTGGACCGGAAGTGACCGGAAATGGACCGGAAGTGGACCGGAAGTGACCGGAAATGGACCAGAAGTGACAGGAAGTGACCGGAAATGGACCGGAAGTGGACCCAATATGGCAGTCCGAAACGGAAGCAGTAGTACCAACCCCCGTGGGAATTTTCCCCTACAAAATTTCCCTCCCAATTCCCAAATTTCCCTTACATTTCCCACACCGTACTATATAAAATACACTCCTACCCTTTTCCCCCGTTATACTATATAAAAGGCTTTCATGTACTTCCAACGACCGTCGGCTACCTTCGTACGCGTCAGCTGCTGGTCCAGCGCGCATGCGCGTTGTTACTCTACTCATATATACACTATAACAAATGTAACATGTCATATACTCTATGTGGCTGACCCAATCGCAGCGCACCTAGCGGCAATGTCGATCGATCACAGCGCACTTGGCGGCAATACCGATCGCAACGCCCCTAGCAGCAATACCGACCGATCACAGCGCACCTAGCGACCACTCCGGTGCGTGGGTGGTGCATGCACAGGGACTTGCTACTCTGTGGCAATATACACTATAACAAATGTCGATTGCACTCTGTGCAAATGCGCACCTAGTGGCAAAATTAAGCGCATGCTTTCGGAAACATGACGCCTTCGGAAGGGAAGTCCCCCCCCTTCTTAAATTCCCTCGCTATACTATACAAATGCACTCTTAACCTTTCCCTCGTTATACTATACAAAATACACTCCCAACCTTTTCCCCGTTATACTATATAAAATGCTTTCGTGTACTTCCAACGACTACCTCCGATGCACCCCTCGGCTACAGGTCTAGCGCGCATGCGCACCCATATGCTACGCTCTGATTGGTTGCCTCCCTACTTTACAAGTAATCTTTCTCACATGCACCATTAGCCTACCTATTTCAATTTATTTTGAATGTTTTATAAATACCCTGGTAACATGCAGCGCTCTTAACTTCGGGTACTGATATACGGCTTCCTTTAACATACATCCTACCTATACTTATCTATCTAATCATGGTTGTGTACGTACTTAACACTCTAGTCAACCCACAATACACGTTTTAATTAAAAATCAAGGGACAGCTATATTTAATACACTGTTAACCTTTTGGTCCTTTAACTCCCATCTACTTAACTTCATATCAAACACACCCGACACCCTTCAAACTTAATACGCTAGCTTAACACTCTTACCAATGCCTAATCGGACTATCAAACTGTACTTACGAGGTCTACTCGGGCTTTATCGGTTCGTTACTACAAGCTTCACATTTTCTTTCATTAACTATCAACTAACAATTTCTTATTTTCACCCATCTTTGCGTGCGTATACATGTTACCTAGGTTACATTACTTATTTTCACTCACTTTTATTATCAATTCTGTGGACTCTCCCTTACCTCACTTCCTATCCAAAACTCATCAGTCCCACTACACCTAACCTCACTTCCTGTCCTCAAAAATTCCTTCCTTTGTACTATAGTGACACTCAAGGACTAATTCACTATCATTTCACAAACCATATATCACTGCCTCTGCTCGGTGCTCTGGCAGTCCAATAGTTCTCGCACACTTTTCTTATCGAAACCACTTCCATTACCACAATCATTGCTTTACATCTCATGTCTTGCACAATATCTTTTAATAATCACTTAATTAACATTGTCTATAGTCCCTTCTTCTCATTTTGAAAAACAGTACTACACAGGATGACGTAATCGGAGTTTCAAGTCTGGACAGACGCATGACTCATACAGCGGCTGTGAAACTCGGGTATAGGGCTCCAGACGCCAGACTGGTTTTCATGTCTAGGCGCGAACCTAATTGCCCCCTCCCCCCTCGATCCCTATATAAACGACCAACACAATCAATCTTTCTCACTTCTGCTCTTGCACTCGTACTGATCAGACGTGTCTTCACTTTGCTCCTCGATATCAGTAATTATTCTTGTAAGTTATATTTCGGACACCGTTCTCTGTGCGGTATTTTGAATTTGTTTCACCCCCTCCCCCCCTCGATCCCTATATAAACGACCAACACACTCAATCTTTCTCACTTCTGCTCTTGCACTCGTACTGATCAGACGTGCTTTCACTTTGCTCCTCGATATCAGTAATTATTCTTGTAAGTTATATTTCGGACGCCGTTCTCTGTGCGGTATTTTGAATTTGTTTCACCCACCCCCCCCTCATCCATCCCTATATAAACGACGAACACACTCAATCTGTCTCACTTCTGCTCTTGCACTCGTACTGATCAGACGTGTCTTCACTTTGCTCCTCGATATCAGTAATTATTCTTGTAAGTTATATTTCGGACGCCGTTCTCTGTGCGGTATTTTGAATTTGTTTCACCCCCTCCCCCCTCGATCCCTATATAAACGACCAACACACTCAATCTTTCTCACTTCTGCTCTTGCACTCGTACTGATCAGACGTGTCTTCACTTTGCTCCTCGATATCAGTAATTATTCTTTATTATATCTTGACAACCGTTCTCTGTACGGTATTTCAAAGTAATAATCAATATTTAGCCCCCTTTGTTTTTCTTCCGATTTAATCTTCTTTAAAAGATGGAATCCTTTTCCATATACGACAACCT
Organism: Stictocephala bisonia; assembly: GCA_035578905.1. Classification (NCBI taxonomy): domain Eukaryota; kingdom Metazoa; phylum Arthropoda; class Insecta; order Hemiptera; family Membracidae; genus Stictocephala; species Stictocephala bisonia. The sequence continues at coordinate 4,218 of JAQJVL010001415.1, read as the reverse complement.
CGTCACCATTTCTCGTCGGTTCAATACCACAGGAACCGACCCCCTTACTGTTCTGACCGAACATAAAAACAAAATTATGTCTGAAATAAATAACCACCTAAACAGGCTCGGGGGAGTAAAATGGTACATCGCGGTCCAAATTCAATTCTCCAAAACAATAAATAACGAAGAAATCACCACAACACCCTTCTTTCACGGCAAAACCCGCCCTTCGCTACCTTCTGATTCTCTAGATACGCAGTATTCCGAGGCTACAGACAAAATTTTAGAAAGCGTGGCTAAGTGGGTAAGTCAAGGCAGTGGGTGGGTAATAGAAAACGTTTTACGCCTAGATCTATTCATTGTTAAATTCCAACCTTTGTACGCCTCTTCCTACATACCCACCCCCCAAAAAATTTCTCACCCCACTAAAGGAATCATAAATATTAAAAATAACGATAAAAAATGTTTCCTCTACTCTGTTCTTTCTCAATTGTACCCTGACCGAAATAGACGCGTAAACTATTTCGAAAAACTTGAAAATAAAGTAAATATGTCTGGGATTAGCTACCCCGTCAAAATTTCCGATCTTGATAAATTTGAAAAACTAAATCCCGCTTTGTCAGTCAATGTATTCAGTTTTGAAAACGACGAAGTTTACCCTTTAGGTATAACAAAAGAAAAATTTAGAGTCCAACACATAAACTTACTACTACTGACTACTGACACTTCCTCCCACTACTGTCTGATTACCGACATGTCCCGACTTTTAGCTCACTTGACTAAACATGATAAAGCATATTACTACTGTGACTACGGCCTACACAGATTTTCTTCCCAACTACGACTTACTGACCACTTACCTTTGTGTTCACCTCACGGAGCACAAAAGAGCAGACTACCAACTAACGACGAAAAATACATGTATTTTAAAAATTACACTCTAACTTATAAAGTCCCTTTTACAATCTATTGTGACTTTGAAAGTTTTGTTGTTCCAATCCCCACTACAATTAACGATCCATCCACGTCACACACGACCAACACTACCCATCACGTCCCCTCAGGCTTCTGTTATGTAATCATTGATAGTAATGGAAAACCAGTAAAACAACCTAAAGTCTATAGCGGCCCCGACGTTGTTGACACGTTTCTAAATTGTTTGATTGAGGAGTCTGAGGAACTCTTACCCATTATTCATAAAAACATTCCTATTAATATGTCTCCACAAGACAAAATCATCTACAAAACACTACCACCTGTCACCTTTGTAAAAAACCTTTAGACGGTGACAAAGTGGCCAACCATAATCACCTAACGGGTGAGTTCTTGGGACCCGCCCACAACTCTTGCAATCTAAATTGCAAAGTTCCCGACCATATCCCAGTCTTTTTCCATAACTTGCGAGGTTATGATTGCCACCATCTTATTCAAGGGTTAGGTAAAGTCAAAGAAGAAAAACTGTCATGTATCGCTACTACTAGCGAACGGTACATTTCAGTCACCCTTGGGTCACTACGATTTTTGGACTCGCTCCAATTTTTAAATGCTTCTTTGGACACACTCGTGTCCAACCTTGTTACCGACGGGGCTTCCAAATTCCAAATCTTAAGGCAGTGTATGACCAATACTGAACTACTTCTACGCAAAGGTGTCTTTCCCTATTCTTACATGACGGACGAATCTAAATTCAATGACACTGAACTTCCTCCCAAGGAGACGTTCTACAATGACCTAACCCAAACACCAACCACGTCTGCTAGTAATAGTACGTCTGTTAGTAGGTAAAGGTCATGATACTGTTTCAAAGTGGTCATACCAAAGGTTGACCACACAGTCTGGGCATGGGTGTAGTCTTCATCGGTGATTGGTGTTTGGGTTAGGTCAGAACAGTAAGGGGGTCGGTTCCTGTGGTATTGAACCGACGAGAAATGGTGACGAGGTTGTCGTATATGGAAAAGGATTCCATCTTTTAAAGAAGATTAAATCGGAAGAAAAACAAAGGGGGCTAAATATTGATTATTACTTTGAAATACCGTACAGAGAACGGTTGTCAAGATATAATAAAGAATAATTACTGATATTGAGGAGCAAAGTGAAGACACGTCTGATCAGTACGAGTGCAAGAGCAGAAGTGAGACAGATTGAGTGTGTTGGTCGTTTATATAGGGATGGATGAGGGGGGGGGTGAAACAAATTCAAAATACCGCACAGAGAACGGCGTCCGAAATATAACTTACAAGAATAATTACTGATATCGAGGAGCAAAGTGAAGACACGTCTGATCAGTACGAGTGCAAGAGCAGAAGTGAGAAAGATTGAGTGTGTTGGTCGTTTATATAGGGATCGAGGGGGGAGGGGGTGAAACAAATTCAAAATACCGCACAGAGAACGGCGTCCGAAATATAACTTACAAGAATAATTACTGATATCGAGGAGCAAAGTGAAGACACGTCTGATCAGTACGAGTGCAAGAGCAGAAGTGAGACAGATTGAGTGTGTTGGTCGTTTATATAGGGATGGATGAGGGGGGGCTGGGTGAAACAAATTCAAAATACCGCACAGAGAACGGCGTCCGAAATATAACTTACAAGAATAATTACTGATATCGAGGAGCAAAGTGAAGACACGTCTGATCAGTACGAGTGCAAGAGCAGAAGTGAGAAAGATTGAGTGTGTTGGTCGTTTATATAGGGATCGAGGGGGGAGGGGGTGAAACAAATTCAAAATACCGCACAGAGAACGGTGTCCGAAATATAACTTACAAGAATAATTACTGATATCGAGGAGCAAAGTGAAGACACGTCTGATCAGTACGAGTGCAAGAGCAGAAGTGAGAAAGATTGATTGTGTTGGTCGTTTATATAGGGATCGAGGGGGGAGGGGGCAATTAGGTTCACGCCTAGACATGAAAACCAGTCTGGCGTCTGGAGCCCTATACCCGAGTTTCGCAGCCGCTGTATGAGTCATGCGTCTGTCCAGACTTGAAACTCCGATTACGTCATCCTGTGTAGTACTGTTTTTCAAAATGAGAAGAAGGGACTATATACAATGTTAATTAAGTGATTATTAAAAGATATTGTGCAAGACATGAGATGTAAAGCAATGATTGTGGTAATGGAAGTGGTTTCGATAAGAAAAGTGTGCGAGAACTATTGGACTGCCAGTGCACCGAGCAGAGGCAGTGATATATGGTTTGTGAAATGATAGTGAATTAGTCCTTGAGTGTCACTATAGTACAAAGGAAGGAATTTTTGAGGACAGGAAGTGAGGTTAGGTGTAGTGGGACTGATGAGTTTTGGATAGGAAGTGAGGTAAGGGAGAGTCCACAGAATTGATAATAAAAGTGAGTGAAAATAAGTAATGTAACCTAGGTAACATGTACACGCACGCAAAGATGGGTGAAAATAAGAAATTGTTAGTTGATAGTTAATGAAAGAAAATGTGAAGCTTGTAGTAACGAACCGATAAAGCCCGAGTAGACCTCGTAAGTACAGTTTGATAGTCCGATTAGGCATTGGTAAGAGTGTTAAGCTAGCGTATTAAGTTTGAAGGGTGTCTGGTGTGTTTGATATGAAGTTAAGTAGATGGGAGTTAAAGGACCAAAAGGTTAACAGTGTATTAAATATAGCTGTCCCTTGATTTTTAATTAAAACGTGTATTGTGGGTTGACTAGAGTGTTAAGTACGTACACAACCGTGATTAGATAGATAAGTATAGGTAGGATGTATGTTAAAGGAAGCCGTATATCAGTACCCGAAGTTAAGAGGGCTGCATGTTACCAGGGTATTTATAAAACATTCAAAATAAATTGAAATAGGTAGGCTAATGGTGCATGTGAGAAAGATTACTTGTAAAGTAGGGAGGCAACCAATCAGAGCGTAGCATATGGGTGCGCATGCGCGCTAGACCTGTAGCCGAGGGGTGCATCGGAGGTAGTCGTTGGAAGTACACGAAAGCATTTTATATAGTATAACGGGGAAAAGGTTGGGAGTGTATTTTATATAGTATAACGAGGGAAAGGTTAAGAGTGCATTTGTATAGTATAACGAGGGAATTTAAGAAGGGGGAGGACTTCCCTTCCGAAGGCGTCATGTTTCCGAAAGCATGCGCTTAATTTTGCCACTAGGTGCGAATTTGCACAGAGTGCAATCGACATTTGTTATAGTGTATATTGCCACAGAGTAGCAAGTCCCTGTGCATGCACCACCCACGCACCGGGGTGGTCGCTAGGTGCGC